>CAOLHI010002381.1:0-260795 GCA_948474755.1 Ctenosaura bakeri | reverse complement strand
CCTTGTGTTTGAGCTGTATGGAAGTTACTTTGCAGCTTACTTTGTGTATATACTGGGTTCTGGATTTCCCTTGGCTTTTGTTGTAAGAGCACAAGAAAGCAATACAGTAAAAATGAGCATTGTTCCATGCTTCTGAACAGTGAGTGGTTTCAAAAGAAAAGGCCACTAGAAATTCATTTTTGTAATATTTGTCTTATCTACATATAATATATACAAAGAATAGTAGAGGAATCAGGTCCAGTGGGAGCAACTGTATCCTAAGATGCTTTATCCACTTCCTAGCTCTCCCTAATTCTCCTCTCTCAAATTCCAGATTGTTGCTCTACTCTTTCTCAGTACCTGGAATAGGAATATGTCATGTTCTGCATTCTGATAGGATTACATTCTATAAACTGCAAAGGGATTTCTAGCTTTCTTAACAATATTCCATGTCATTAGCATCCATTGATGAAACATCATTGTCTCATTCAGGACCATTAGCATGCCACTACCCTAAGAAAAGAAGGTGTTTCTATATCCTTAACTAGGGTTGTTTTGATTTGAATCAGATTGATTTATATCTTGATTTAATATAACTATTTAAATCACGTCTCTGTAGGATTCAGTTTTGATGGTTTAAATCAGAATTTAAATCACTATCAAGGAAGATTCTACATGCTCATCATTTTTAGTAGAAACAGATAATAGTTCAATATAGCCTAAGCACATAGTCAGAGATTTATGTTTCAAAAGAAGGTACATGTTACAAGCTATCACTATGTGGATGACACTCAACTCTGTTACTTCTTTCCACCCTAGTCCAAGGAAGCTGTTTCACTTTTAAACCAGTGACTATCATCAGTAATGGACTGGATGAGGGTGAACAGATTGAAACTTAATCCAGACAAGACAGAGGTGCTTCTGGTCAGAGAACAGGGATTCAGCCTGTGCTGGATGAGATTACGGTCCCCCTGAAGATGCAGATCTGCAGCTTGTGTGTACTTCTAGGTACTTCTAGCCCTGAACCTGGAAGTGCAGATTTCAGCAGTGGCCAGGAGTGCCTTTGCACAGTTAAGGCTTGCACACCAGCTGCTACAGATGTTAGATCTGACTATTGTGACACATTCCTTAGTTATATCCCATTTGGATTACTGGAATGCTCTACAATCAACCCTCCATATTCATTAGGGTTAGGGGCGCACAACCCCTGCAAAAGTGGGGAAATAGCAAATATGTAAATATGTATGTCTTGACCTCAGTAAGGCCTTTGACAAAGTTCCCCATGACATTTTTGCAAAGAAGCTAGTAAAATATGGGCTGGACAGCACTACTGTTGGTGAATTTGTAATTGGTTGACTGACTGAACCCAAAGGGTGCTCACCAATGGCTGCTTTTCATCCTGGAGAGAAGTGACTAGTGGGGTGGTGCAGGGTTCTGTCCTGGGCCCAGTGCTGTTCAACATCTTCTTCAATGACTTGGATGAAGGAGCGGAGGGCATGCTGATCAAATTTGCAGATGATACCAAATTGGGAGGGGTTGCTAATACACCAGAGGACAGGATCAAAATTCAAAATGGCCTTGACAGATTGGAGAGCTGGGCCAAAACTAACAAAATGAATTTCGACAGAGAGAAATGTAAGATCCTGCACTTAGGCAGAAAAAATGGAATGCACAAATATAGGATGGGGGATGTGTGACTGGATAGCAATACATGTGAAAGGGATCTAGGAGTCTTGGTAGATCACAAGCTGAACATGAGTCAGCAGTGTGATGCGGCAGCCAAGAAAGCCAACTTGGTTGCATCAATAGGAGTATGGTATCGAGATCAAGGGAGGTAATGGTATCATTCTATTCTGCATTGGTTAGGCCTCATTTGGAATATTGTGTCCAGTTCTGGGCACCTCAATTCAAGAAGGATATCGACAAGCTGGAACGTGTCCTGAGGAGAGTGACCAAAATGGTGAAGGATCTGGAAGCCATGTCCTATGAAGAACAGCTTAGGGAGCTGAGTATGTTTAGTCTGCAGAAGAGAAGGTTAAGAGGGGACATGATAGCCATGTTTAAATATTTGAAGGGATGTTATGTCAAGGAGGGAGCGGGCTTGTTTTCCACTGCTCCAGAGACTAGGACAAGGAGCAATAGATTCAAGCTGAAGGAAAAAAGCTTCCACCTGAACCTCAGGAAGAACTTCCTGATGGTCAGAGCTGTCCAACAGTGGAATATGCTGCCTTGGAGTGTGGTGGAGTCTCCTTCTTTGGAGATTTTTAAGCAGAGGCTGGATGGCCATCTGTTGGGAATGCTTTGGTGTGTGTTCCTGCATAGCAGGGGGTTGGACTGTATGGCCCCGGGGTCTCTTCCAACTCTATGATTCTATAATTCTATGTATGTCTGTGGAAAGGAGGCCAAGGTGTGGTCGGGAGAACAGATACTAGGGTCCAAAGCAGATTAGGAAAAGGGGAGGTAAAGGGGTGGGTCAACATGGTGGCACTATACTTCTCTCCTTCCTTTGGCGGGGGCATTGGAAGGAGGTTTGTGGTGCTGAAAAATTGGGCTACAGTCCATCCTTTGGTGGCCAGGCAGCAGCTGATGGAGGAGGAGGAGGAGGACCAGAGTTGGGTTTTTAAAAGGCTGCATGGCATGATTGGAGCTGTAGAGTGGAAGGTTGCCCCAGAAAAATGTGCCTGATGTGGGGAAGTAGGGGTTAGAGAAACATGCAAAAAATCTAATCCATGAAAGTAAAACCCACAAATGTGGAGAGCCAACTGTATATATATGGCTGCTCCTAGGTTCTGGAATTCCCTTTCTAGAGAGATTAGACTAGCATCTTCTTTGATATTGTTCCACAAGCAAATGGATACATTTTTGTTTCAGCAAGCATTTGGAGACTGGCTGCTCTAGATGAATGAGTCCTGCACAATGTACTGTTTGATATTTGTTGCTTTTATTGATAGTTTTAATTCCATTTTTAACTTCTGCATGGTGTAAATTTTTAGCTATGTTTGTTTCAACAGTTGTGAGTACCCTGTAGTACTAGTGGTGGTGGTAGTGGTGGTCTTTGTAGCAGCAGTAGCAAGGAGGAGGAGGGAGGGAGTCGTAGTAGCGGTAATAGTAGTTGTGGTTTTCAGGTTGATTTTCAGTTTGTAATTTATATCAATTTGCATTTATATCCAGATTCTTACTCCTTGTTCAGAGCTACTGCATCTGCCCAGATTCTCTGCTCATTGACCTCTGTCTTTGCACTTGTTCTTGTTGTGTGCCTTCAAGTTGTTTCCAACCTTTGGCAACCATAAAGTGAGCCTATCATGGGACTTTCTCATGCTGAGTATGAGATTCACCCAAAATCACCAAGTGGGTTTCCATGGCCAAGTGGGGAATTGGTTTCCAGGGTCATAGTCCAGTGCTCAAACCACTAAACTATACTGGTTCTGTCTTTACACTTGCAGAGAGGCAAATCCTTGAGGGAGAAAGTGCACTTCATGAATACCATCTACAAAATAGGACTGACCCAGTTATCTTGCCATAAACTAATGTTAACATGCTTATATGACATAATTGAAAGCAGTATAATTAACGTTCCTGATGAAATCTTTTATGTAGACTATTTTCTTTACCATTTGTTTTAAGAAAATTTTGAAATCCAATTTAAAACTTAGAAAAATCTGATTTTTTAAAAAAGAATTGATTTTTGTCAGCTCTATCTATAGCATTATGTTATGTGGGTGTATACAGCTAAGCCTACAATCCTATATACATTTTTATCTAGGAGTAAGTCCAATTGATTTTAATATGACTTGTTCATGATTGCTCCTAGGGCCTAAAGGCACCATTTGATCTCAGAAACTAAGCAGGATCAGCTCTGGTTAGTACTTGGATGGGAGACCACCAACTAATACCAGGTGCTGTAGGGTTTATTTCAGAGGAAAGAACTTGCAAAACCACCTCTGGACATTCCTTGCATGAGGAAAACCTATGAAATTCATTGGTTGGCCTATGTTTTTATTTTATTTGTTTATTAAGTTTTTTTTTAAAGTATTATAAGTTTTTATTATTTTGTATGTGTTAATGATTTTAAATGTTTTTAATGCTTTCTTACCTTTTTTGGAAGCTGCCTTGGGTCCCACTCTGGGAAAAAAGGCATCATATAAATACAGTAAATAAGTCAACAGGCAACTTGAAGGCAGGCAAGCATATGTGGACACACAGAGACACATGATCATGACTGCGTAACATTAGACAGTAAATTAATCTGGCAATATTAATTGTGGAGCAGGGACTTTTTGCAATGCTCAGAAGAAGAAAAACCCAAACACAGATTTAAGTCTTTTGCCTCTGCTTTCAGAAAATTTTTCTTCATAAGAATGAGTGGACAAACCCATGTATATGTACCTAGAAGTAAAAAGTTTAATGTGACTTAATTATGTGTAGCCTTGCAGAATTGCAGTCCTAATTTTCTGGCCATAGTTTTCTTTTCCTGTTACTCTGAAAACTTGGCTTTTGACCAAGAATGCTTAGTCCCTTTGCACAAAATGCCTTTGATGTATTATTGAATTTTTAAAAAAGAAAGTTAACTTGGGAAGCAGAAAGAACATCCTTGGAGGCTACTTGAAAGTCTATTTAGCTTTTAATTTTGACACCTAATATGCTTTCATTTAGAGTTGCCAAGGCTTCTAGCTAACTCAGTTTTTCTTCCTGTTTAATAAGCATGTCAAGCATAATCACTTTTATAAGGATGATATTGAAAGACCTATGTATCTTGCTGTATTTCTGTTCAGCAGACATTTCACTGTCACCCCAATCCATGATTGGCTTTCTGATGTCATCTTTGTGTACATTCTCATGTGATCACCAGAGTAAGCACCAAACCCAGGTCTACTGAAGACTGTGGCAGAGGCCCCACATCAATATAAATGCTCCCCGAATAGATACACATCAGGGATCACCAAGGTAAAACTGCAAATTTGAGCTATTCACTTTCTTGCTAGTAAAATAAAGCACATAATTCCATTTTAGTTTATTTTTGGCAAAATTTGAGAAGTAACTTCTAAAAATGGAAATAATGACATGCTGAAGCCAGCCATAACTGACCACCAGTAGGATGAGGCTGTGGGGCACAGAATATCATCCTATCACTGCTCAATTGTGAATAGTGTGGATAGACTGTTTGATTCCTGCTTTCTCTGAGGGAGTTTTCTTTTACTATGATTTGGGACCCTGTTGAGGTCCTAGAGGACCTCCAGAGCAGAGCAATAGCAAAGATAGATGATAGCTCTCACATGCTCTTCTATATGCTAGATCCTGCACACACATGCTTGAATTCACTGGATATCCTTATAAGCTGAAATTTGATCCTGGCAGGATAGAGATGTTGTTGGTGAGCAGGACAGCTGATGTGAGCCTAGGCTGAAAGCTTCTTGATGGGATTCCATTTCCCTTGAAATAATCAGGTCCATGCTTTGAGAGATCTCTTGGCCTTGCCTGTTCTTCGGTTTACATGGATAGCTGCTCTGGATTGGTATATTTTTGTGCAGTTACCTCTTGTTGGCTAACTGCTTCTTTTTCCTGGGCCTGATCATTCATATGTTCATCACAGCCAGGTGAGATTACTGTAACACAATGTGTTTGCCATAGGAAAGGTGTGAGGGATTTTTAGCAGGTACAGAATTAATGGTATCTTCTTGATCCCACTTTTTAAAGGAGAAAAGACAGTCCTTAAAGATATGAATTAGAGGTAGGTCCCTGGCAGATGTGTGATTGGAGATGTTGGCCAAGAAGGACCTGTGGGCACGGGTCCATGAAGGACCCATGTTGCGCCATACCAGGATGTCTGGTGAGCAATGTGACAAGAGCAAAGGAAGCATTTGCTTTCTGGGTGCCTAAGCCAAATTACCCTAGTTACCCTGCTCCTCAGACAAACTAGGTCTGGGATTTATAATTCCAGGCACAGATTGTGGGTTGTTAAAAATGCCAATATCAAGTCCAAAGAGCTCTCATAGAAACTCACAATGCATTCAAAATATACTAGAGTATAATACAAACATCATGAAATGAAACATAAAATACAAGAATATACATATAAAGCAACAATCCAGCAAAACCAGTATACCTTGTTCTGTTTTGTATTTGGTTTTAAGACCAACTATCATCTGATCAGACCAAATGCCTGAAAGAAAAGGAACGTTTTAATAAATGAAATCTGGAATGATACGGAAAGAAGAGTCAAAATGACAAGTTACAAAGTAGAGATTTAATTTACAGGAAGATAACTGTAGAGTTAACTTCAGAGTGAAAATGTCAGAATGGAAAAATGTTATTTGATAAGCTGTTAACAAATGCTTGGGTGGTCATCTGCTCTAAAAGCTCTGTAGCCAGGCACTCTGTAGCCAAAAGTGTGTGTGTGTGTGGGGGGGTTATATTAAACCTTCCTGAGTCAGTTCCTCAGTAACTCTTACAGTATGTGACATCATGGTAATATCCCTGAGGATCAAGAGTAGAATTGCAATTCATGTGGAAAAGCTGTTTCCATTCTTTCTGATAAAGTTTTCAGTGGCTTTCTAAACTTTGTGTGCTGGATCAGCAAAGCAAGCTGTTAACGTATTCATTTCTTTGTGTCATCCACTGCAGTCAACTTCTCCACAGTTTTTTGCATAAAATCACAATGGTGTGGACTTTTAAATAACTTGAATAAGAGTTTTGTGAAAGAATAAATTATTTAGCAGTCCCATGGTTGTAAATTATTTAAACCCCCTAAGGTTTATCATGGCAATAATTACATTAAATATTTTTAATAAGCATTGTATTTATCTAGGATTTGATTCAGCATGCTTATTTAAATCCCAGAGCATACATATTTTATTCAAACTGTCAATAAAATATAAAGTATAAATAAAGTCTCTTATGCAACTATACATGTCAGTTTTTAAAATTCTCTATTAAAGACTATGTTATCTTGTTACCTAAAATAATAAATATACATCTTGGACCTAAAACTCAATAATTGTACATTTCAATGGGGACCTCTGTGCTAAGATTTAAAGAGTACGTAAAAAAGATTTCCTAAAGGTGCACAACAGTGAAGACTTTATTCAGCTAGGATGAAATTTGGCTTGAAGCTATATGCTGCCTCATCATTAGCTGCAAGAGGACTACAATATTACAAAAAAAATCTTGCCTTCATAGTTCCAGCTTGCAAATTGGTAGAGGAAGCTGGATCTTTTTGAAATGCTTTTAGTGGTGATTATAAACAGTTACCAGCAAAGGATGGATTGTTTTGTGTCTTTTCATATAGATAATCACAAAAAATATACACATGTAAAGAAAACGGTGAAAAGAAAAGACAGCTTGATGTCATAGAATCATAGAGCTGGAAGAGACCACAGGGTTATTGAGTCCAGCTTCCTGCTGTGCAGGAATACACAATCAAAGCATTCCTAACAGATGGCCATCCAGCTTCAGTTTAAAAATCTCGAAAGAAGGAGACTCCACCACCAAATGTGTGGAAACAGAAGATCTGGAAAGGAACTGTCATATTCCCATATAATCTGCCTTGTACACTCAAGTCTTCTGAGAGGTTTTTGCTTCAGTCAGCCAGGACAAGCGGAGCAACTGTTAACCAAAGGACTTTTTTTTCAGCTGCTCCCAAATTGTGGGATGACCTGCTGGAAGAGATTCAACAGCTGGATATGCTGTTTGAGTTTAAAACACCATTAAAGACCAATTTCTTCTGGCAGGCCTATCCAGATAGTTTTTAAATTATGAGATTTTTAAAATATGAATTGATTGTTTTTAATATGTATGCTCTTTAGCCTGATATTATGCTTTTTTTTACTGATTATGTATTTTTAATTGTTGTTCATGTTTGAAATGGTATTGTGTGTCTATTTGTTACTATATTTTAATCTCTTATTCTCCACCTCAATCCATAGGGAGAGGAAGGTATGAAATAAATTATTATCATTATCCTGGTCTCATGGAATTTCTAACTAAAGAGGGAAGATCTGGCAGTGGACACATCCCTACCAACACTGTGTGGCTTGGCACACTACCTCTGAACACTTTTGAAATGAGCTAAAAACAGAGTTGGCTGAGACCAGTTGACACCTTCTGTTAACTGTTTGCACTTTATCCATAAGGTCCTTTGAGAACAGCAATGGTTGTTCTCCTAAACAGGTTCTTGGTAAAAATCTGTTTGAAACTTTATGTTGATTCTCTCTTTGTCAGAATAGGACAGAATCAAGACTTTTCCCAATAATGTCAAATATTGAAAGTATTTGTGCACTCAGACCACTCACCAACCACCTGTGGATCTACTGCACTTCTGGATATTCCTTTCTCTTGTTGATCAAAAGTGTCCAGAAAAAATAATCATGGAATATTGCTGGGATGCTTTAATTTGTGCAGATGATGTAACTGGCATTCAGCTTGATACAAATTTACATGAAGTTCATTTTAGTCACACTTAGAGAGAAAAACAACACTAATCCTAAAAAGTGGGTTACTTGATAGTTTCCAGATCTTATTCTGGTTAAAACTATTCTGTGTGCCCACCCCTCTTTAAGAAATCAAAATAACTTGCAGAAGAACAAAGAGCCCTGTAGTGATATTGTAAATCTTCAGAAGCCATCTGTGGCACTTCTTGAACCAGAATTTTAGTTTCTGCCGAGGCCCAATAAAGTGCTGAGTTGGAAAGGGACAGCCATTTGTTGTTGCTCATCAGCTGTGGGAGAGCCTTATTTTTTTTCCATGCAGTTAAATCTGAAATTATGAATATTTTCCAGCCAAATGCTATTCAATAATAGCTAATAAAATCCTAAGCAGCAGATAAAACTTTAAAATAAAATTAAAACGTAAAACCTCTGCTGCTAAAAATACATTGTTGGTTCTGCTGATTAAATCCCCCAGCCCCTTTTTAATCTTACACATTTGTCTCCCAAGAAAACAGAGAGCATGATGACCCACAATTAGTTTTTGTCATGTACTAATAGCTTTGAAAGTGTGAACTTAATCTCTGTTTCTAAGAAATTCCAGATTGTTCACAGCATTCTAGTCAGTAGTTTTTGGAAGTACCTAGCATTGTACATTAGTCACAATGGTTAACTTCAGTGCAAAAGCTACAGCAAACTAGCCTCCTTAGCAGGGTTTATTTCTTCCTTTCATTTGTCCATAAGCTGGTTATTTAATCTCTATCTTCCTTGGTTCAAGGGCCAATGGTATAGTAGTTTGAATGTTGGACTAGGGTATTGGAAGATCAAGGTCTGAATGCCACTCAGAAATGGAAACTCACTGGGTGACCTTGGATAAGTCACATTCTCTCAGACTCAGAGGAAGGCAAGGGCAAAGCCCCTCTGAGCAAATTCTGCCGAAAAAAGGCATGTGATAGATTTGCCTTAGGGTCACCATAAGTCAGAAATGACTTGTGGGCACACAACAACGACAACTTTCTTGGCTTAGCCATACCAATCTAAATGAAATCTGCTGGAAGGAGACAGCATATAATTATAGATGAAGTCAACAAGATAGCTGTGACAGGTAGAAATCCATATTTGTACAGATTGTTCATTTTGTTGCAGAAAGTGAATTCCTGTCCTCTGTACAAGTGACAGTTCTTAAGAAGTACAGAATGCTGTCTGACTGGTTCCAAGCAAGGAATGACATAGATGGTACAGATTGCAAAAGCCAAATGTTAAAATATTGTATACTTTCTTTTAATTAAAAGTGGTATTGTTTTCAAAAATACACAAGCACAAAGACACAAGAAAAGACAACTTTTGCACTTAGAATAAGTTAAGCAGTTAAATATATTGTACATTCCTTCCTTCCTGTCTTGTGTGTGTGTGTGTGTGTGTGCGTGCACGCATGTGTGTAAGCTTCTAGTTCTTTTGCTCCATCTAGCACTATTCTGTTTTTAACTCCTGCTGCGACAGAACTGTCACACAACTAATCTCCTACAAAATATTGTTTGCCACCTGCCAGGACCACTCATCAGAATGTGTCCTGCTTCAAAAAACTATTTATTTATTTATGTATTTATTTATTTGTTTGTTTGTTTGTTTGACATATTTCTGTATCACCTTCCAGCCCAAAAAGAGTTCCCAAAATGATGAACAAATAAAACCTAATTGTAAAATGGTATAAAGATAAAAACATTTTAAAACACACTAAAATACTCTTTAAAAACTCCTGTAATTCTGTAATTCTTTTTATTTATTATATTATATTATTTTTTCTTACATGTATCTGTGTAACATCTGTATACCTTTTTTTTTAGAAAAAAAGAATAAAAAAACTCCTAAAAGTACTCTAAAAACAATCCTAGAATCCAGCTTTTAAACAGTTAAAACAGCAATTTCAGACATTGAATTCCATGCAGAACACTGTTTTGACTGCCCACCCAAAGCTTAAAAGAGGTAGGGCCAGCCTAACTCCTTTGGGTAGGGAGTTCCGCAGTCAAGGTGCTGCTGAAGAGAATTCGTCCCACACCGCCCTCGTGACCACGGGTGGCGGGGAGGGATGGCCTTTGCTGCCCTCCCACGAGATGAGATCGATGGCAGGGGACGATGGGAGGAGGCGGGGCAGGATGGTGCTATTTAAGGCCGGCCCGCCTCTCCCTCGGCCTCTTTTTGGATCCAGGCGACCCACCCTCCCTCCCAAGGTTTCAGTGTAAGATAGCTGGTCGCTTCGGGGCCGGGTAGGAATTCCCCCCCCCGGTTTGGGGGGGTTTTTCGCCTACCCTACACTGCGCTTAGGGTTGGGGAATTGGCTTCACAGGGTGGTGTCCTAATTTGGCATTAACTAGGTCTCCACAGCCACACTTGCAGTCACCTCGGCCAACATGGTGGGGTCTTAGGGTTCAGCATGTACCTATGGCACCCCTTTGGTGCAGGATAAATCCTATCCTTGAGGAGGGCCCTGGGCTCACCCCACTCCTTGAGCGGCAGGGGGATGGGCGTTGGGGCTCACCTTCCAGACAAGGGCTGGCCAAAGCCTTAATGCACCTTCCACTGTTGCCTTTGGGGCCCGGTAACTCACTCAACGGGCTAGGGAAGATGGTCGGGAGCTGACTCTTGCCCTCGTCCGAACATGCTGTTGACCCCCTCTTCCTCAGGTCAAAAGTTCAAGTTCAAGTTCATGTAAGTTCAAGTTCACTTCCCCTTTTATGTTAATTAGACATATTAATAAATTGCCCTAGTTCAACCCAAGTTCTGTGTGCGATCTCATCATTTCGTGGGTTGGGTGGCAAAACTCCCTTATGTATCTAGTTTAACTTCTCAAGGTGTTAAGCTACACAACAGGGCTGCCTCTGAAGATCATAGGGAAAGGTGCAGTCTTTCAGATATCCTGGCTCCAAGTCATTTACACCTTTGCTGGTCAACAATAGAACCTTGAATTGAGCTTAGAAGCAAGCTGGAAGACATTGCAGTTCTTGCAAGACCAGTATTATAGGGTGTCTAAAATACACACCTGACACCAGTCTGGCTTCCATATTTTGCACTAGCTGCAACTTCCAAATACTTTTCAAGGGCAGCCTCACATAGAGCACATTTCAGTAGTCAAATTGGGAAGTAACTAAGGCATGAATCACTGTTGCCTTCCCCAAGAAAGGATGCATCAGCTGAAGCTGAGCAAAGCCACTCTTGGCCATCTTAGCAACCTGGCTTTTCAGGAGTAGTGCAAGAGAACCCCTAAGCTATGAACCCAATCTTTCAGAGGGAGAATAACCCCATCCAGAACAGGCTGTGATCCCAATCCCAAATTAGTTTTCCTGTTGACCAGCAGCACTTCTGTCTTGTCTGAATTAAGCATCAAGTCTATTCACCTATATCCAGTCCTTTACTGCATCTGGATAATGGTTCAGTACTACCACAGCCTCCTTGGCATCAGTTGTAAAAGAAAGATAGAGCTGGGTATCATCAGCATACAGATGACACCCAACCCCAAAGCTCAAGATGACCTCTCCTTGTGGCTTCTTGTAGATGTTAAAAAGCATACGGGACACTATTGACCTCTGTGGTACTCCACAGGCTAATAGCCAAAAGGCTGAATAACTGTTTTCAAGCAACACTCTTTGGGAACACTCAGCCAAGAACAACCAGAACCACTGCACAGCAATGCCTCCAAGTCCCATTTCAGCCAAATGACCAAGAATGATACTATGATCAATGGTATAAAATGCTGCTGAAAGATCCAGGAACACCTATGGGGTGCTCCCCCCAGTTCTTCTCCCAGTATTGGTCATCCATCAAGGCAACCAAGGCTGTTTCTATTCCATAACCAGACCTGAACCCAGATTGGAATGGAGCCAGATAATCTCTTTTATCCAAGAAAAACAAATTCTTCTGGTCACAGGAATAAATGTTTACTGACTTTCCTGCCACTGGTAATTGATTTTAATAATTACTATATTAACAATATATTTCTGTGAAACCATCTTTTGCACAGGGATGTAAAAATATGTGAGCAGCACCCACATATAGAAAAAGAGAGAGAGAAACAGTATATTTCCATCACCATTTCAAAAAAGTGCATACATGTAAAGCTAGCATGCCTGCTCCTTTCATTGGTGTGCTGGTTTTCTCTGTGCAAGGAGTTTAGGCTTGTGTGTACTTTTTCTAACAGTGGGAACACAGGAACTTATCTCCCTTCTGAAATATGAAATGATACAATCTAGGGAAAACTGTATGCGCAAATATATAATTGTTTTGCTATTGTTGTTTTTCCTGTACCAGGAAATATATTCCTACGCTTGCTTTAAAAAAAAGTGATTAAAAAAAGTGATTCTAATATTCTTTATGCAACAGTAACAACAAACCTGATTTCACCTTTCATTATTTATTAAAATGGCAAAGAATTCCTCCGAATGTAGATACAGAAGACAACTTACATAGATTTTTAGTGCTGGATGTCGGTCGTCTCAGGGGAAGAACTCAGTCCCTGTGTTTACAATACAGTATGCATGACTTAGTTCCTTCCAAGTGAATGCAAAGAGCCAGTATTTCGAGCAGAGAAGCAAAAGGTAACATATTCAGATGAAAGCACAAAAAGACTAATTTTTATCCATATACTTTCTTAGAAATTTCCTAGTCATACCTAGTTAAAGGTGTGGTATGACTGGAAAAAAGTAGCTAGCTTCACCAACTCTGGATCAAATCCCATTACAGTTATTCTGTAACCTAGATTGTGTGTTAGCCTAATATTGAATAGGTGGTGGGCTACCTCTGTCAGGTTCACGCAGTTAAAACAAAGTGCTAGAAGAGTCCAGAATAATGCTGGACATTCTTGGTCTCTGGAATCTGTGAGGGAAAACTCCTCTTTCATTTATTATAGAAATTCTATTGAAGTCTTTCCTAGTTTAGTGTTTCCAAGTGTGTTGGACTAAAACTCTCATCATTCTGAACCAGCAACATTGCCACTGGCTGAGAGTGGTGGGACTTATAGCTTAATTCATTGTTAGATCTCAGAGTAGAAATGACCGCTCAACTGAAATACACTTGAGGGTTTCGATAAAAGGAAGAGGAATTCACCCCAGGTGTTGTATCCACAAGGAACAAAGTGAAGTAACTATGTGGTGAATTCTGCTTTAAGAAAGACTTTGCAAATTAACCAGTAGATGGCTGTTAGATAGTGGGAGAGGACAACCAGGATACAGGAAAACTGCCAATAATTGGAGATGGGTAAATTTTTTGATAGGTTTAGATTTTTTTTTTAAATAAGTAGTTTCTAAAATTTGTGAACTTCTTCACAAATTCAGTGCTAAGAATTCCAGATATTTAAAAATGGGAGGGCAAGGAAAACTGATAGTTTAACTCATCTAGGTGAAGCGGTTTTGAGTGCTTAGTTTATAAAAATGTGTATTTGATTCCCAAGGTATTTTGTTGTGTGTGTGATTCTGAATTAAGATTGCCTTCTCATTTGTTTGGGTTTTTTTCTAACATGCTTCTCAGTTTTTTCCCGTCCCCATGGCAGGCAGGTATAACCTGATCCTTTCCTACAAATAGCTGTATGTGTAGAATTTGGTTTGTGCAGGAGGTTGAGAATTTCATCTGGTTTATTTTTGAGGGAGAATTATCAGAATTTCCAAATTAAACAAAAAGAACTGGAACATTTTAAAAAAAATAATATAGGAAAAACCAAAACTAACAGATTTGTTCACCCTCATAATAACTTAAAGAAACAGCAGACTGGCTTAGACCTTTGAAACATACAGCTAATTGATCTGGATTTCTATGCCATTTTATATTTTGTTCGTGGCCAATGGTGCTAAGTAATCACAGGGTGTTTTCAGTTCCTTATCAACTATCCCTTCATGCTGGCTTGATTTCTTGTTAAAGGTTATTGCATTTGATATGGTCAGTGGACTTGGGTGCTCCTTTGGGAGAGATCCAACTCAGCATCTGATCTAGTTGCATTAAATAAGTTTTCTCAAACCAAAGAGGTTTTGGTTTGTTTGTTTTTTAAAGAAACTTTGAAATCCAAGGCCACTGAGCTATGAGGTACTGTTTTGGCTTATGAGAAAGCCAGCTGTGTAGTTCAATTTTGTAAAATTAGGACTCTTAATACTTCTCTGCAGTTCTGTTAAAAGCTGTTAAGATTGTACAGGTCTAATGGAAGGATGTGCGTGGAGAACAGTGGGACAGCATTTGACCTGCAGAATTGTTATTGCCAATGGTGATTCCTGTTTGACCTTAAGATCCTTCAGGGACTTTGCAGAGATTACAGTTGAAGGAAAACAAGGCTCTGTTGTTTGGAAAACAATTGCATTTGAGTTAGAGATTGCAAAGACATACAAACAGCACATCATGGTGCTATATTTATGAAGCCATTAGGGTGATCTTTCAAGTAAAACGGGGTACATCTAGTCCATGGAAAGGTACCATTGAGTAAAATAAATCAAGATCTATAGTGCCAAGCTTGCACTGTTGCATCAACAAGAAACTGTTTAAAAGCCTCTCTGGTTACCTAGGACATGATAAAGCCTTTTCAACATGAGAGCTATAGCAAATCACATAAAGCATAAGACACCAATTTGAAAAGAGTTTTGTTGGCTCCCAGTTGGCATCTGAAATGCTGGCATTGAACTTTATAACTACAAATGCTCCAGGTCCTTAATACCTAAATGACTGCCTTCTTCTTCATCAACATCCCCATTAAGTGAAATATGGTGCAGAGATTACCTTTTTTGACCCTGGCAGCAAAACTTTGAAAAATCTTGTTAGGTGAGAATTCCTACTCCATCTCCCACCCCGAAACAGCAAATTCTATTTACTTTTGCAGAGGATTCATTATGCTTTGAATATTGAATGGATTCAAGAAATCTCCCCTCTTCTACTGGTTTTTGTTTATAGCTTCTTAATTGTTTGGGGGCGGGTTTGGTTCGCTGGTTTGTTTTTAATGTTTAGTTATTGATTCAATGTGCATTTGACTTTGAATGTTGTTGCTAGCTCCAGCAAAATGTTGAGGGGGGGCCGTTGCTTTCATAATGAAAAATAAAGATGGGACAGATTGATTTTGGCTTCAAGAATTTGTTCTAGACTGTTTGATAGAACTGAACAGCAAGACTAGCTGATGGGAACTGAAAGAAAAAAAGTAGTTTATAAATAGTAGTGAACTCGTAGTTTGAGACAAGTTTAAATACAGTTCCTGCCCAGCATCAAATTAATAACATTAAGTAAACAGCTGTTGTATTTTATCTGTTGCTTTCTTGCAGTCTCAGTTTTTGTGAAGAATAACATATTGCAAAGAGTTACTAATTCATATAAATTTAAAGATAAAATGTTATTTAATACCTAGTTAGTAAGATATAGGTCAAGATATTCAAGGCTCAATAAATATGGCTATTGGAACTATAATTCTATATTATGATTTTTGTATAAGGAAGCATGTATAAGAAAATTAGTATGAATGTAGTGTTAGTAAAAGTAGGGAAATAATAGTACAGTAGGGCCCCTATATCCACGGGGGATTGGTTCTGGGGGCCCCCAGAGATACAGAAATCCATGGATACTAGCGAATGCTCTTCTCACTTTGCTCTCCCAGTTTCCCCAGCACTGTCCAGCTGTCCACTTTGCTTTTCCACTTTCTCCAGTGTGAGTGGGCTGGCAGCAGTGGGGAACAAAATGGGGAGTGCAAGATCACTCTCCCCACTCTGCTCTGACACTTTCCCCACCGTGATCGGGCTGGCAGCAGTAGGGAACAAAGTAGGGAGTGCAGGATCACTATTGTCTGTCTCCAACCACAGATAACTGCTGAATCAGTGGATAATGAATCCACGGATACAGGGGTCCCACTGTACTGAAAATAGCACCAGAGCTTTAAAAATTGAAGGAAATTTCAAAAAAGAGAATCTGAGCATTTTAAAGCTCCAATTTCTAATGGCAAAGAATATCTACTAAATTGATCCCAGTGGCTGAAGTTATTATATGAGTTATAAGTTCAGACAAAAAGGACATTAAGGAAGCTGCTCTGTATACCTGTCTCACAGGGAATAGATACAGAACTCCATTACCCTTGAGATTTCCTTACATCCAAGTCTGAGCATATTTGAGAAGCTTTGCAGGATCAGTAAATATGGAGGCAAAACATCAGCAGAGAATTGGGAATTAATTTTATAATATGTGTCATGCCTCTCCTGTATTAATTGGACTTATTGAGAAATCCGTGGATACTAGTGAATCCACGGAAGAACATTGCCAATAATTCATTGCCATTGCCAATAATTCAAGATAATTGCCAATAATTCAAAATAACATAATTCAAAATTCAAAATAATAATATTTTCAAAATAATAAAATTCAAAATAAATAAAATTCAAAATAATAATTAATTCAAAATAATAAAACTTGAAGATGCAATTTATTCTTCCAGTTGCTGTCTTTTCCCCAAAGGACTTGTGGTTTGCTTGTCTGTTTATATCTGAAAGAAGTTTAAACAGCCACCATATTTGGTTAGGCTCATTTTTGAATGACATGCCTCTGTGTGTGGGTTGATGTGTAGTAAATAAACTCTTTTCTAGTAAACTATACGCTTACAATGTCTATATGCATGCACTATGCAGTCGTAAATAGATATGTGTGAAAATAGATTGAGCTCTAAGTGACTGTAAGTAAAATAAATATGGCGATGCTTACAGGAGAAGGTAAGACTGCTACATACTTATTTAGAATGTTGAAAAAGTTTTCATAGATATACTCTCAGTAATAACAGATAATAGGGAATCTTCCTACTGTGAGAGTTTGTATGGAAGAGAATACACAATCTCGTTTGGGTGAAGTGACAGGAAAAGGAACAAACGGGGCGGGGGATACTGTGAATCAGCTCCTTCAATTGTCTTTCTGGCCCTTGCAAGTGATATTCACAGAGTCTGCTCAATCCAGTGCCTCATAGAATTGTGTCAAGAAAAATATATGTCACCAGGATTATTGCTCATTTCCTAACAAAATCACCTTTTCCAAAACATGTTTCAGTTTTGCCAGATGCTCCACTGCTAGAAGACATATGGGGACATATCTTAGCTTCTTACAACAGAGTATCTGATAAATACTTGAGTTTAAAAAGTATTATCAAACAAATGTTTGTCGAATGAAGAGATTATTTACTATATTCCATTTCAAAAAAGTGTATAGAGTGTTTTTATCTAGGATTTCATTTCTGGTATTTTGCCTGAAAGGGTTTGTGTATCTTCCAGTGAGTCATTCTGTTCAGCATCTGCTGCTGAAAAATTAGGGTAAGAGTGTTTCCATTGATTTTCAATGAGTTCTATGCTCCTAGTACATTTTAAATCTACTGATATCTAACACATGTCCTTTGATAGGAAGAGGGCTAGGAAATGCTGATAGTAGGTTTTGGTAGTCTTTCTTTGTCTTTCTGAATACCTCTTTTCTACTTCTGCCCCTGAGCAGAGTTGGACTGGCCAGTGATTTCAGAACCTGTTCCTCTCCTGCCTGCAAGCCTATGTATTTCCTAGTGGACGATGTGGACTTGATTATATTGACTGGACATAACTGAATTACAGTTATCATGCCTCTCTTTTCATTTAACTATGCTGGACAACTTCAGTATATTTGTTATACCCAGCTCACCCAAATTGGCTATAAGCATGCTAAGTGAGCAGCTTTTCTTCCAAATCATTTTTATGTTTAGAATGTGGAATAGTAAAAAGGAAATAATGTGTCAATTGACTGCATTCTCCAGTGCATGATAATAATGCATATTTCATTCCCTGCATTATCTTGAAATTGTTGTTTATAAAGTGTACTTCTGTTATTAGTCTCCTGCACTTTAAAAAGCAGAGAAAGACACTATTTAAAAACATTCATAAACTTCAGAACTAAAGCACAAGTTTGGGAAAATAACAGTGACAAAAATGAAATGCAGTACTTAGTTAAATTTGATCTTAAAATAGTCCTAAATAGAAATATATGCCTGTTATAATCTATTATAATCTGTTATAATCTTATAATTTTTACAGAGGAAAAACACAGAACAAGTAGTTTGTTATCTTTCACTGGACTGACTGTTAAATGAGAATATTAGGTGATTGCCTTTGACTAAGTCTTTGTATAATTGGCCACATCAAATGTTTTGTGTTGGAAAAAATGGACTAAATCAGATATATTTATATATATTATCTAGATGCAGTATATGGTAGACTTCATTCAGTCTGTCCAAGGCTGTGACTTCAGGGTCTATTAAGAAGCAAAGCAGGTACCACAAATCTACAGTTTGCTTTTTCTGTGCATTAAAGTATTAAAGGAAATGTTTGTAGTTCATTCTTTTTTGAGTAAATGAACAGTAGCACGTATGAAAATGAATGAGAGAGTGTGCAGTTTTCTTAATGGCAAAAGGGTGATATGGAGATTTGCCTACCATGTCTAATCATTCTTTCCTACTCTTCCACTATTATTGAGATTTGGACACTGGGAAAACCCAGTAATCCATTTGCAACCAGCCAGTAACTGAATGTCAGTTTGATGAAGTACTTCCTCTAGTGAAGATAGTTGATTCAGACTTTATATGAAAGTTCAGACACA
The DNA here is from genome assembly GCA_948474755.1 of Ctenosaura bakeri. NCBI lineage: Eukaryota > Metazoa > Chordata > Lepidosauria > Squamata > Iguanidae > Ctenosaura > Ctenosaura bakeri. Next base: position 241,794 of record CAOLHI010002381.1, on the reverse strand, counting down.
GAGGTTTGTCAAAAATATAGGTTGGGGATCAGAAAATACATATGAGGAGCATGGGGTATAAAATGCAAACTTTTTTACTATTATGTGACAGTAAGGAGCTTTAGATAGTAATAAGTATGTACAAGAACAATGACCGCAAATAAATCTAGTGGCCATAGAAGTTAAAGAACAATAAGCAAGAAACCAACTGAGGTGACCTAGGGAAACATTTGGATTGATGTCTTTGCGGTGCCTGGAGTGCCAGCGATCATAGACTTTTGAGTCTGAGCACACAGCTTATTAGAAACAACATGAGCAGATTAATAGGGATTTTTCCTATTACTCATTCCTGCTTCCAAGATCAGTTTCTATCATTTTCTCCACACTCCGTGAAAATACAAGAGTTTCTGCAAAATTTTTAAACGTTATACTCCAGGACTTCATTCAGAAAAAAAAATCATTTGTGCGAAAGCACACACGGTTTTGTTTTTGGGTTTTTTTGGCTTGTGCAGAAAATATGTTCCAAGTTTGTGTTCTCCATAAAAAGCAAAATTTCTGTTCTACTTCATGCACAAAATATTGCTTTCTGTGCCAATTTTTTTGCTGCTGCAGGAAGAAAACAGAGTATTTGCATAAATCACATAAACTGAGCAAAAGCACAGGCCACATGTTTCATTTTCTACTTCTTCCCCATCCAGCCTAGACCACAAGTGTCTTAAAATTTGATGACTAACTTCCTATTCTGGAATTCTTCTAGCTCCTTGTTTCTCTTTGTGAAATTTACTTCTTCGACCTTTATCCCAGCAGACATTGAGCTGAATGGCTAGTTACAATATCTAACCAAAAGGTGTATTCACCCACCAGCCACCTCCACCTGGTATTAATTGCTTACAGTGTGCCAGTATAAGGGCTATAAGATATTTTGGCTTTATTTTGTCTCTCCCATAACGCACACACACACACACACACGAACTTGTGACCGGTCAATGCCTCTAATCCTTTTTATCTTTAAAAATAACTAAAAAGGGCTTCTGCCAAGACTGATGAAATCTGCCCTGTCCCTCAGGAGAGCAACATGTTTGGAAAATAATGGACAGCCATTACACTTGCATGGTGTAATTCAGTGCTTCTCAAGCACTTCTGTGGCAGACTGGCATTTTTCCACCAGTTTGTCAGCCACCAGCACCATATTTGTGCTATGTTATTATAGTATTCACTTTCTTTCCTGGAAACTACATGCCCCATCACTGGTCTGCAGGCCACCACTTTGAGCAACACTGGTGTAACACACATATTTGGGACCGATTAACCCAGTTACTTAGGTATAATTTCTTAGCAATTGTCATGTGACTTTTTCTATCTGGAAGTGGCTTTGTTACTTTGAAAATTGGAAGTATCTCGAGGCCACCCAAACAGACTTCAAATTAGGGAATTAACAGAGAAACTCAAAGCTTGCGAGAGGTCAGGGCAGGGGATCTTTAACCCTATGTCTCCGAGGTCAGAACCACGCAAGAATCAGAGAAACGATCTAAAGTAACTTTACTAAAACTAACAGAAAAGGTCACAACTCACACTAACAAATAATTCTACAATCACACGAGGGCTACAAAAATGAAGTTGTAAATAAGAGACAGTTGAGAGAGAGAGAGCATACGGACCTTTGTCTAGGCGTCCTGGAGAGGGAGAAGGTCAGTGAAGGCTTGGTGTAAAGCACCAAGGGGAGGCTGGATCCTGGGGGTTGGAAGGCTGGCGGAAGCAGGGTTTCGCGGAAGGTCAAAGACGCGAGTCGCGTTTAGCTCTCACCTGCTTCTGAGAGGCTTGAATGGGACACCTCGGTAGCAGCAAAACAGGCCCTTGTCCAGTCTGGGAGGCTCTCCAGAGGCTCAAAAAATGAGGATTTTTATAGCCAAGTTCTGTCCTCAGGCCAGATATCGTGGCGTCAATGGGCGATGATTTCGGAATATAATGTTAGGCAACTATCATGACCCCTCCTCAGTATTGTTTCTTACTGGGAAGTTCAGGTGCGTGATAGGTTTAAAATTCCGAATTGATGGGTTTTGTTTGTTTGGCTACGCACAGTTCATCAACGTAGATTGGGGTATGACAGTGTCCAGGAGAGAGTCTATTGTCTGCCTATGAGATACGTGACTCAGAACAATAGGTCAGTCTCTTAGCCTAAAGGACGTTGTCTACATTCCCATACAGCAGAGGGAGACGGTATGGTTGTTAAGGATTTCCCATTCAACACCAATTTTGTTTTTAATTGCAACTGACCTTTGCTAACCATTATCCAATATGGGGGAAGTCATGCCAATTTTAGGGGCCCTCTCTTGGGGTTACTCTGGGGTGTAACAGCTTCCTTCTTCATTTTGCTTCTTTTAGCCTCAAAACTGCTGCTGTTTAACTTCCAGCCATCATGTGAAGGGGCTGCTGGATTCCTTCTGAGGGTTAAAGTGATCAGAATTCTTATCAGATGTGTGACAAGGAACCAAAAATGAAATAGATGTAACTTTACCTGGCATTTGAGGGTGGAAACAGCACTTGCAGATAGCCTGCCTGTAGTTCTTCCTGGCAACCAGGACTTGTGAAGTTCCTACCTTCAAATGCCAGTGGAAACTATACCACAGAATTCTGTGCGTTACTCAGATGTTAGAAGTCCAGGCATGGTGCAAGACGATAAAATTTTATTTTTAAAACATTAATAAAAGAATAAGAAGCAAGATATTAATCTGAACAGCATGCCAACATTTTCCAAATGAATCTGCCCAGTATTTTCTTTGGAAGCTTTTCTGGAGGAGGCAGGCAGACAAAGACCTAGGAGAGGGCCTTTTCTGTGCTTATGTCCTGTCTCAGTAACTCCTTACAGGAGTCTCACTTGGCATCAAGTCTGATATTCATTCATACTGTGAAGTGAGTAGGATCTTTTGATGCATCTGGGCCATTAACACTTTGTTTAGCTTTTCTGTCTTTAAGAAATATATTTTAAGGTATTTTGCTATTTCAAAATTTATGCTGGTGGCCACTTGGAAAGATCGTGCCCTGATAAAATAGGATAAGTTTGTAAAGAATAAATTATTTAAAGATCTAGCAGCTATGAATTTACTGATACTAAAGGGAAGTGTGAGGCATGGGTGCCAGGGCAATAGTTTCATTCTCTTTTTTCCAGCACCCTCCTGCCCTGCCCTACTGTGGATGATTGTTGGATCTCTGGTAAATTAAAAACCCTTGTTTCATGAAAAGTTATGGGTATACCTGCAAGCTCTATTGCTTTATAGCTTTTGTGTGTTTCAAAGAGATTTCTCTTGGATATTCAAAATGTCTCAATTTCAAATTTTACCCTACTGAGGCTGGCCCTTTGTGACCCTCCTTACATATTCACTTGCTTATTCTCTGCATTTACTGAAGAAAGAATTATATTTATGACCTGCAGATTGGTTTAGAAAACAGGAATTGAGAGGATAAAATTAAATTCATTTCTCATGGGCAGTACAACCCTCATTTTCACAGGCAAAGGTTTACTCTTAAATTATGCAAAAGTATATATGTTGGCTAGAATCAAGACTATATTGTTATGGCCAAGCCACCTAAATACCCTAAAGATACCAGATCCTGTCTGATCTGGAAGCTGAACAGAATCAGCCCTGATTAGTACTTTGGGAGAATGCGAATGACTGCCAGGTGCTGTAGGCTGTATTTCAGAGGAAGGAACTGGAAAAAAACACCTTCTGAGTATCCCTTGCCTAAGAAAACCTGATGAAATTCATGGGATCAGCATAAGTCAATAGACAAGTTGAAGGTACATATACACACACATTCATATGGCCAGTTGTACATGTGTTGGATTTATTGTTATGATCAAACAGGTTATTAGTTCTAGTTGTTCTGATACAGATGGCTGTGTGCACGCACGTGTGTGTGTGTGTTGTGTGCCTTCAGGTCATTTCCAACTTATGGCAACCCTAAGGCAAAGCTATCACAGGGTTTTTTGGGGCTGAGAGTGCATGATATGCCCAGGATCACCCGGAGGGTTTCCATGGCCAAGCAAGGAATTGAACCCTGGTGTCCATGGTTGTTGTCCAACACTCAAACCATTACGTCATGCTGACTCTCTGAAAGATGGTTCTCTCTATATATTTTGAAAGTGGGGTGGGGGGTGATTTTGCTGCATAGCAGACAAAAAGGAAGAAGAATTTGCATATCTTCCATGTATCAAATGAGCATATTCCAGTAACTCACAGAGCATGTTGATGTTGTCACAGAACAAATGTGCAAATTCCCTTTTACTTATTATTTAGAGTTACTTATAAATTGTTGTACCTGCTTCTCAAAATGTATAGAGTGGCTTTAGTTTGTGCAATTAAGTGATGTAAATCAAACATATTTGATTTTGAATGTACTTAAACATTATCTTGAATGCACATATTTGTTGGATATGTATTCCACATGTTCATTTTTAGAGTTGTACCTGCATGATTAACCATGAGTAAGTTGTGTCCACCTTTAAAATGTAGGTCTGCTGAACTCGGACGCAATGTTTAACTCATTATGTTAAGTTAGCACAAGGAATGTAGCAATGCGGGGCGGAGGAACAAATGAGGGCATTGTCTTCCAAATAAGAATTCTGTCGCCTAAATGAGATTCAACCCTCACACTGCAGTAACTTAAAACTTTAATTGAGCATTTAGAAATATAATTTTAGTCATCCAAAGAAAAGTATACAGTACAATCATGCAAAAACCCAATATTTTCACAGTCTTACTAAAGCTTGATATATGTACAGAAAAGGCTTTGCATGCATGTACATATTGTATGCCTCAGGACTCACACTCTTGAATCCAAAGCTATGTGTGAAAATCTATTCTCAGTTTGGCATATGTGCATATATCCTACGGGCATTCAGTGCTTCATCATAGAAAAGCAAATTTAGTAGTTTTGGCTTTTGAAAAAATATCAAGTGGACAGTTTCGCCACACATTTGCATGGTGCATTAGCCTTTATTAACATTCAAATCATTATAGTAAGATGAGTTGCATAATACGCATTTAATTCCTAGTGTCTGTCATTTAGTTTACACAACTAATTTGCAATATTGTAGAAGTTTCACAACATACTTTCTAATGAAAATGCATTATTTGGCAGTTATTTTTGTCACAACCTAGAAAACCTTTTTAAAAAGGGGGAGAGAAACTCATTTTAAAATGAGTGATACCCAAACTCTTCTGTTCCCTGATTTTTGTCCCTTCCTGCCATCTCTCCACGAAAATTTTCTTGTTATATTCTGGTCAGCACTCTGAGCTCTTAGGAGGATGAGTGGAGCATAAATTGGTAGTAGTTTGGACATATTGTGAGAAGACATGACTCAGTGGAAAAGAAAATAATGTTTGGCATGGTGGAAGGCAGTAGGAAAAGGGGAAGACCGCATTGCAGAAAAGTAAACTCAATCAAGAAAGCCACAGCCCTGAGTCTATAAGACCAGAGCAGGGTTGTTCATTGGGTCACCATAAATCAAAGTCGACTTTGATTTATGGTGACCCAATGAACAACCCTGCTCTGGTCTTATAGACTCAGGGCTGTGGCTTCCTTGATTGTGTTTACTTTTCTGCAATGCGGTCTTCCCCTTTTCCTACTGCCTTCCACCATGCCAAACATTATTACCATGCCAAACAGCAAAGTAGTACAGTGCGCCCTCTATATATGTGTAAACAAAAAATGTGAATGCTCCACCCCGTTATTGTAAATGGACGCAATGTGCATACACCCATGCCAGCGTGGGCATGCGCTGAGCATGTCACTGATGATAATAGGACATAAGGCTTTGCTTGACCTCACATTTGTGTGTGCAGAGGTTGTTTCAGCAGAGGGTGCATTGTAGTAGTAGTAGTAGTAATTGTGATAGTGGTTATTATCATTAAATGATTGCTGGGAAAATCCACAGTGCTAGTAATGAATGTTGGAAGTTGGCATTTCTCACTGTATAGTGCATTTCCTTGTAGGTTTTACTGAGTTCTGTGAATTTTGCTCCAAACTAAGTGTGTCTGCTACTACATTCTCCATCTTCACAGATGTCTTCTTGACTTCTACCTACTGTATTCAGTTCTGTTCCACACAAAGGTATAAAAGCTCTTTTAATTCCGACTAAAGTAAAACCATTGAATCCATTAGAAATATTTGTCCATTGATTGAGTGGATCTACTCTTCTTAGGATTAAGCAACAAGATGCCAGCCAGATTCTGTTTGTAAATATTAAGCCATAGAGGACTGGTTATTACAAGATAATATGTGCTGGCCTTATAAGCAGTAAAGCAGGAATCTACTATGACTAGAATCATTGTCACTCCACTGTCACAGTGGATTTCAGGAATCTACTGTATAGCATTTCAAACTTTACACTTAAGATGATGTTGATTTGTTAGGAAACCAATTTAAACTTTAGGAATGTTCTTTGGGAAGTGGGATTGGGAGAAAGAGACTTCTTTTCCTTTTCCTGTCAACTGTTAGATAAATGACATAACCAGGAATGCTTGCTTCACATTATAACAAATGTGTTGTGATTTGCAAAAGATCAGTCCCTAGAGTTTCATAACTGAATACATTGGGCTATAGATCTTACAGCCTCATCCTAGTACATTTACTAGGAAATACATTCTGCTGATCTTTCATCAAACATCATATTGCCTGTGTGTATCATCTGTATTTTATAAGTAACATGTACTGTGCTTTCTTCATCCAGTTCTGCTTATATTTGTTAGAAGTTGTTGCTCAGTTATATATGCTCCTCAAAGTATTTCTTGAAATTATTCAGAATAATTACTAGCATTTCAAATTCAGATCTCCCGTGCTTGAGAAAGTGTAGGCAAAATGACATACGCACCCCTTACCCCCACAAACATCCAGGAGAAAGATATCAAAGACTGTTTAGAAAGAAAAGTCCTTCTTGTTGTTGTGGGCTGTCAAGTCATTTCTTATTTAATGACAACTTTAAGGTGACCTTATTGTAGAGTTTTCTTACCAAGATTTCTTCAGAGTGGGTTTGCTGTTGCTTTCCTCTGAGGCTAAGGGAATACAACTTGCCCAAGGCCACTCAATTGGTTTCCAGGGCCGAGTGGGGAATTGAACCCTGGTCTCCAGAATTCTAGCCCAGTACCCAAACTGCTGTACTGTGCTGACCCTAAGTGGGAGAAGTTCCCCCAAATAGCCCAGTAAAGATTCAGTATCACAGAATATTAACTGATTGAGAATTACACTACACAATATACCTTCTAAACAGACTATTCAGAGGAGGTTTGCCATTGTTTTCCTCTTATGCTCAGAGTGTGTGATTTGCCCAAGTTAAGCCAGTGAGTTTCCATGGCTGAGAGGTGATTCAAACCCTGGTCTCCCTGAGTCCTAGTCAAGTACTGAAACTACAGCATACAGGCTCATGAGCTTACTAGGCAGTAATACTGAAAGGGCTCTTAAACTTCATGATGATACAGTTAACACATGGTGTAAGCTTGAGAGAGAGGAAAGCTTGACAATCAAGGTAGGGAGGAAGATTGCTGGGAACAGATGTAGGGCAATTAAAAGAGTATAATTATTTTATTATGTACCAACATATATACCTGGCACTGCCCGGCATTTTATTTTCTCATAGGTAACACTTGTTATAAATATCTTAGGGATTTACCTTATTTTACTTTAGGAATTAGGTGCAGTTGAAATACACAGATTTGATATCCTGTGACTGTAATTCCCCAAACTGCCTTGTCCAGTACCTGTAACTTTTCCCCATAGTCCTTAATCATCTGTATTCAGAGTTGTTAACATGCAGAGGTTTGGTTTCTGAGGAAATACACTGGCCTTCTCCTTGGTGCTAGGCCTTGTCTCCATAGCAACTGGCCTGAGGCCCAAGAGCTCTCTGGCTGAGAATTCTAAAGGCCCTGGCCCTGAACTGCAAACCCTGGGATTCCATAGAATCTTCACAGCCAGCCAATCATATGAGATCTTCTCACGTGACACAGCCAATCATATGAGGTCTTTGCCTACCTGACACAGACAAACACACAAACACACAAACTGACAGACAAACTTTGACTTTTATATATTAGATATAGGACAAATCCCATTTCACAGTGAGGAGCTTTTTAAAAAACAATGTCTCCAAGGACAATAGTTACAACTGCCCATAAAAATCAATGGAAAAATCTTAGATTTTAATGTTATTGGGATTGGGAGCAAGTGTGTCCAACATAACCCTCCAAGATGGAGCAGGGGAAAAAGACTAAGCAGTCTTGCGGGTAGAATGCGGGCAACTAGAGGGACAAGGAAGAAAAACTGAGAAAGGGGAATGGAATAGAGATGCTGATACCATAAAGAGAAGCAGTCCACACCACATCATTTTGTTACAGTTCCCTCTTATCTTTTGACTATCTGATGTTCAGATTGTAGATGCTATTGTTTTATAGCCAAGTGGTGCCATGCACAAACAGGAGGGAGATATTTAGGAAAACATCAAGCTTTGCAGAAGTAACAAAAATATTTAGACTTTACCTAAGGGGACCCCCTACAAGGATCAGCTGCCTTAGATCCCATCCCAAGAAAAGGGTGAGGTATAAATTCATAAATAAATAAACAGTGGACATGTTCTTTTGGCAAGGGGATAATGGGAAACAGGTGGTTAAAGAATGGAATGGAAAAGGGAGCATTCCACACTGCTAATTTCTATTGCAGGCTCATCCTTTATTTTGTGCCTATGACAGCTTCTGTAAGTATACCACTAACCACCAGATGATCTCGACTTCTTATCATATATTATGTAAAATATTCCAGTTTGCATTCTTTAGTTGACCACCAGAGGTTTAGCTGAGTGCTTTTTCTTCCCACTCTCTTTTGCTGTAGCTGAAAGCCCTATCTGCTTTTATCTTCTATTTACTTCACACTTCAGTTCCCTCATAGATCTTGCAGCTATCATTTATCACCACAAAATTGCCCCCATAAGTACTACACAGAAATAGCAATTTAGTGTATGAGCAATATGAATTGTAAATACGGGAAGACATTCTTATCCCACCTCCACCCTTTTATTTAATGGTAGGCATTTCAGTTTGTGCTGTGTCTTCTGCCTAACTATATAGAATTGCAGTAGACAAGATTTTTATTTATTTTTCTGCCCTCCACTACTGTCACTGAAATATAGGGTGGAGGATATGTTGTTGCACAGAGAATATTCATCATCACTATTCTATGTGAGGCTTTCATGTTGACTACAGCTGACTCAGTTGCCACATTTGAAGCAAGACAATTACAATCTAACATTCAGTATATACATTTTAATATCAGGTATAGCTTATTTTCAAAAGCAAATTATGGCTATGTGTTTGGCAAAAATAGAACATTTTTCTGCAGCTTTTTCAATTCAGCGACCCTTTCTCTTGAAACTGATGTTCATAAGGAATATGAAGGGACAGTTAGCTGAGTTTTCCCCTTCCAACAAAGGGATAATTATGAGTTTGTACCATTGTGAATAGAATAACAAGCATAAACACTGTTGTGCTTGTAGAACACTGGATATGGGCACCCATCATATGTTAGAGCTACTGGGACTCTACTGGGACTTTCCCTTCTTATAAGCAGCAGTCAGTTTGTGCAGTTAATGTGTGAGGCTGGCTGTGCAGAAACAATGACAGCAGCACTGTAAAACTCTGTTTATATATGAATGCTTGCAGTGGCTGGAATGTTCTTGATCACTGGGTTGCTCTTTTTCCCCCAGGGTCTTGCAGTGGTGACAAGGGAAAGCAGAAACAAAACCTGCCACCTCTGAGCAGCCTATTTATCCAGTGCCTTATTTCTGTCACAGCAGCTGTGGCAGCTGCATTTTTCCTCATGCCACTATTACCTATGCCAGCATAATTAACACTGGTGTAGGGCACCAAGAGGATTCCACTGGTATCCAACACAGCCACATTTAATTATTAAATTATATAGAAGACAGGTGAAGGACAGAATTAGAAGACTCAAATCCACTCAGAAAGATTGACTATTTGTTCTAGATAATGCCACAGATCAAAGAAAAAAGATCATAAACGCACCCAAAGCTATGCTGTTGTCATTAAATGGCAGAATCAAGGTGGCTGTAATAGTGGAAAGATTTCCTTTTCAAAAGTCAAATGTATTCCCTAAACAAAAAGAAAACACCTTCCACCGTACCATTTTAAGTGATCTTGAGAAGTATTCCATTTTTATTCACACAAGAAGGAATTGGTATTGTTGTGTGCCTTCAAGTCATTTTCAATTTTCAGCACTCCTAAGGCAAACCTATCACAAGGCTGTCTTGGCAAAATTTGTTCAGATATGCCATGGTCTTCTGCTGAGGTTGTTAACACTCAAGCTAGTATACTATACTGGCTCCCCACAAGAAGGAATAACTCTTCTAAAATTTGTCTGCTGCCCCACACACACCTAGCATCTAAAACTTAAAATTATTAATTTTTGCTTCAGATCTATGATTGATTTGTTTGCAAATTAATTCAGATTTTCAATCCAGTACTTTCTGAGATCAGTGGCACATACTTCTAAGTATGTTATGTAGCTTTAATAGGGTAATCAAGCTGTTAATAAGTTGAATTCTGTGCAGTCAATTAAGATTTTTTAAATTGAGAAACAGCAATATGGAATTCCTATTTCTTTTTCTGCTCTAACATCCCTCACTTTGTTCATTGATAATAAAGTCAGAGCATGTGTACTGCTAGGATCAACTAAGTGTTCACAAAATCTGACCAACTGTGCTTCTCAAGCGTTTGATTGAATGGGATGATCCAATGATCTCATGAACAAGAAAGGAGAGAAATTGTCCTAAGAACAGTTGAGACTTTTCTGAGACTAGTTTGAGGTTTGCCACGCTTTGGTGGCTGAGTGGATGTATGCCTTTTGTACAAAATTCCTTTGAATTCATTTCAGTTTTAGATCACGAATTAGGCCTTACATTATGGTACAGCATATCTCTCAATAACTTCTGTTGAAAGGAAGGTGCTTGGATGATTTTCTTTTGAAGGAAGTGAAAGCACAGATTATTCTCCCAGTTGTAATAGGATTTTTAAAAATGACACCATTTGATGAGGTGAGAAGGAGAATTTTTGGCAAGCCTGAAGTATATCTGAGGTGTTTTGAACTAACACATGGTGATTTTAATATGTGTAGCAGAACAATATATGCTTCACGAGCAACAGCTTGTCCTTTGCAGCATGAAAATAAATGCTTGGAAACAAAAACCTGTCACTCACAGTGATTTTTATAAAATGGTGTTCATAATGATGTTCTCTCTCTGTGTGTGTGCATGTGCACATGCATTTGTATAAAAACTCCTGGCATTTTCATGTATGTGATGCCATTTCAGAATAGGAAGTGGCAGGCAATTTTTCAAAAAAGTTATATAGCTCTAAACAGAGGAATGCTCTCCTTATAGAGGCCATGCTCTGTTAGCACAGGAACTTTGTAAATCGTATGTGAAGTGTGACTAATCAGCTTGTGTTTTATGAAGGGGCTTGGTTATTTTTTGAACCAGAAGATTTGTTTCCAAACTCATCAGTTGCTCAGTAACCTTCCTGTTTCAGGGGTCTCTAGAGAAGAAGACATGCTGACAATTAATGCCCCAGTGTAGTTGTCAGAATCAAGTACCTCTGCCATTTACAGCAGCAAGGTATTTTGCCCAGAAATGCTTACTTGCAGAATTTTTTAAAAAACCTTTGACCCACTGACATTCTGCAGAAATACTTCAGTGACCTCTTCTCATTTGTTGTACAAATTATTAATTAGCCTCTGATTCCAATTCCAGCAATACTTCCATTGCTTTTGAAACATGGTATTTTAGAAAGGGTTTGAATGGAATATATTAAACACTGCAGAACAGAAATCAGTCAATAAACATGCGTGAATCAACTACTCCTTTGATTTTCATGATATATAGAGAAGAACTGCCATAAGCAATACCTAATATGGATTTAATAAAAAGTAAAAAAAATCTCTATTTATCACCATGGATTTATTTGGTATCTGAGTTGATGAAAATATAGTGAGATTTTTGTTTCCTGCGATGGAGATTAATGAACACTGCTGTAAAAGTGGTAAAATTCCTGTATATTAACCACTTGGTGAATTAGTTTATATGAGATATCCATGGCTAGTTACATCACGTGGCTTGAGAGAATGACAGTCTCAATTCTCATTCTGGAATTCTCTTTCAAGCAGCAAGAAGTGTTCTTTACTTCCATGCTTTTCAGATTTATTTAAGATGTTGAATTTTGAATACAAATATTCTTTGTATATTTTAAAAATGTAAATATATTCAGGTTTTGTGAATTAACTTTTAAAATGCACATGTAAATTTTGCTATGTTTTGATAGAACATTTTTAGAAGAGCAGTTAACAATACTAAGCGTAAATAGTCTGGAAGTAGCCAGTGATTCCTCAGAAGAGTTTTAGCAAATGTACTTGACTTGGTACAAGACACAGCAGTTTGTGTTTTTTATTATTTGGAAGCAGGTTAAAGCAAAATATGATGTTCAGGGACATGTGACTTCTTTGACCATTTTGCAATCCTATGATCTCCTCAGGGCCAAATTTGCTGCCGTGTTATCAACTTTCTGTGTCATAAGCTGCAATTTCCTTTCCAAGCAACCCAGTTTAGAAAGGGATGCCTTGACTTGACGCAGAATCATGCTCTCAGAAGTCTTCTAGAAGTAGAATTTTGCTTTAAAACAAGGTATATTCTCACACATGCCTTATTTTCATTGGAAAGTGCACATTTTTTGCTGTTGTGCCGTCAACCATTGGCAATATAGTGGCACCGTGAAGTCCCTGGTAAGTTGCACTCTGGGAATCATCTCTGTAGTCTTGATGGAACTTTGCAATATTGAAACACAAAGTTGGAAAAGAATCTTTGGAACAAGCTTTGTCATCTCAGTTGCAAATAACTCCCCCCCCACTTAATTTATGAAGCAAGCATATATTTTTATTGCTTTTAATTCAGGATGTACACAGGCCTAAATATAGTAGGATGGTCATGAAGTGGTATAAGATGCAATCAGCCTACTTTTCCAAAAAATACTGGAAATTTTCCTCCTGAGATGAGTGTTGGGAGATGTGAGAAAATCAAAAATAGATCTGGGGATGAAATGATCACAGGTATCTCTAGTTTATGTCATTAGAGATGCTTTGAAGGAATTAAACGTGCATGGTTTTTGCATCTCACATTTGTGATGCATACAAAATACTAAGATTTTACTTAGATTATTTCCTGTGATGTCTTGCTTTTTTAATGTGAATTAATAGCAGTTACAGCAAAAATTACATAGAAATAGTGTTTTGTGTGTATAGGGGAATTTCCTGGTGTTGGTATTTGTACAGCACCCCTGCCAAGATGTTCATATGTATATTCTAAAATAGAAGCACTTTGTATGGTCTGGCCAAGTCGCAGAAGGGTTAGCTGGAAAAGCCTCTCTAGTGCAATCCTGTAGTTAGCACCTATACTAAATTCCGTTAGTGCCAACACTAGGTGTGTCAAGATTACTGATTAAATTATTGAGACATAACTAAATACGCCCCCAGGCAATGTTCTTTCTCTCCCAGCATGTGTCCCTGCAGCTGGTGAACAATACATTAAGTGTCACTCATAGGAAATGTCACCTTTGAAGCAAGAATGATTACAGCTTAATGCTTCCCTTATATCTTTCTTAAGCAGGTGCTTGTTTGAGACATTATTACCTTTTTGTTAAGCAAGCAGTTGGTAAGATCTCTCAGAAGAACATCACTTACTTGTTTTAGAGTGTTTGCTGAGTCATTTTCCTGCCTTAGATGCTTTAACAAGGAGGTCAGATTCAAATGAGTTCATTCTGGGAGTGTGGTCTACTTGAACTAAGAGCTTGAGCCACCTGCTTTCTCCTTCTGAAGGCCTTTTCCTGAAAATCACTGGCTTAGCTTTGGTCCTCTCCTGCTGAAATCTCTGCATAAGCTAAACTTTTCTCATCTTAGCTGAAATTACTCTTAAAACCCCTCCAGATTCAAGGATTGTGGCAGAAAATATCATTGGTGTATTCTCATTCTCAAAGTCCCTGTTACAGCATGGAGAACTGTGGTTAATTCTCCTCCTTGTCTCTAGTCAGGAGTGCTCCCTAGCTTCTCACAAAACCAGTGGTACCTAGGAGGAATAACATCTGTCATCTCTAAAATCTTTTTTGGCAAGTACTTGCTCTGCACACTGCAGCACCCCAAAACTTCCCCCTCTTTCTCTGGTGTGTGTGGTGTGTATATCAAGGAAAGTTTTGTACTGTCTTTACTTTTGAACCTCTTTGTTTCTCTCATATCTTTCTCCTCTTAGCAACCATTACAGTTTCAGATTGCTAAATTCCAAACCCTTCCAGCCTTGCAAGTTTGTTCATTTTGAGTTAGTATCTCCCTATCCTAAAGCAACTGTGTTTAGTTAGGTGCTTGAATTTTGCATGTGCTGTTTGCCATTTATGAACTTCTACCATAATCTTGATATATATCTTGGTTTCTGTGTGTTCAGTAAAATTTCTCTTTTAGAGAGCCCTGTGTGAACATGGTTTGTTGAGTCCAGTTTGCCTAATATGTTCTATTGGCCAATGTCACAAGATCCCTGGTAGGCATGTGTACTCTGAATATGAGAGAGTTCATTCTTATGCATTGAAGCCATCCTAGTAACACTGCTTTCTCCTGTTAGGTGTCACTGCTCACTGTAGACAATTAGATTCTCTATTTGAACTCTTGTGACATCTGAGAGTACTCTTCACACTCTTTTTTCTCTGTTATTTCCTGTCTGTGTCTTTAAATCTCCTCACAAGAAGCTGTGGTTTAAACGTATATGTTCAGTTTCATCAGAGTTTTTCGAGACAGAAATTTCTAACTATCTTGATAGTATTTAATGTAGTCACATACTGAAAAACCCCTATATTATTTTTTAATTTGAAGTTTTAGGCATTCACTTTTCAAGATAATTTTAATTGGTTGATTTAACAGAAGAACATGATTGTTGTACATACATTTCCTCTGTATCTGACGCATGGGATCTCCTTGTAGAAGGAAGTTGCTATGTATGCATCTGAAACAAATATGGCAAGGCATCTGTATGCCTAGTGCAAGGCTTGTCTGCACCCCACTGAACTGTTTCGATGCATCTTTTAATGCAGATGAGTGTGAGTAAGTGGTGAGGTAGGACTGTAAGGTTAAAATGAAGAGTATTCCCTGAGTACCAGCTTGTGTACACATTTACTTAACTGCCTTATGTTGCTTTTCCTCTTAATTACAAGACACAAGACTTGTATGTGTGTGTGCATATGAAAGAGAGAGCATGAAGTTTGTATTTTATAATTTAGGAGGAAAGAATGTTAACATAAATTAGAGGACAATGTTCATAGGATGCTGTTGGCAAGATCATAAAACATGTATAATAAGTGAAACTTGGCTTATGACATAAATTAGTTCTGCAGTGTACATTGACTGATAGTGGTGGGTTTTTCCTTATATTGTGACCATCGTTAGGATACATTTAGCATGTTAAATTCATCAGCTGTCTGTTACAATGTAGTGATTAATTTGTTTTGTCCCTTTAAATATAGTTAATCCAAGACTGTATTTGTTTTTGGTAGGATGGGGCAGAGAACAAAAGAACTTCTAGAGTGCCCCTAGGTTCTCAGTTTTTTTCTGGGTCCTAAAAGGCAAGAGCTGCATAGCCCTCAGGCTATAGGTTAGGGGTGGATTCTCATCCCAGTTATTAGCCAAGAGATTCAATTTTACTTCCCACCTTTATTTTTCAAGTCATCTTGAAAACACTGTATTAGTAACAGCAAGAACAGCTTCAGCTATTTGCAGTATTTTCCATACTCATCCCAGTGCCTATGTATTTATGTCATCATTGGTACCCTAGATTTGTTTGTTTGTTTAATTTATATCCCACTTTTCTCCCATGTGGGACTCAAAGCAACTCAAACAAGATTTCCAGTGAAGACATAAAATAGCTGAATATTGAATGCATGTTTGTCATTTAGTTTCTAGGGCATTTATAAGCACAATCATCATCATCTCAATTTAGATTTGAAATTTTAGAGGAATCAGAATGGCAAGTCAGACATATAGTGAAAGGTGGAAAAAAGTATGTGTGTGTATATTTGTGTGTTCAAGTCAAAGAGGGGGGAAAATACCAGAGTGTGTTCATTTTGAAGTATTATCAATAGTTGTTTTAAATATACTGAAAAGGAAAAAGCCTTATTTGACTTTCTGTCCCAGAAATTTGACCTTGGTATAATGAAGTGCTTCTTAAGCTATCTAATGTGGAGTTTGGTATCTTTTTCCCCCCTCAATGCATCAGGAACCACTACCATATTTGTGTCAATTGCTTACAATTGTTTCTTTTCTTGGAATCTGACAAGAGACCATCAACAGACAACTCAGAGACCAGCACTGATCTACTTTAAGGCCATTTCCGCACGAGCCTGTTCTAGCGCTATGATTCCACTTTCAACATCCCAGGATTCGATAGTGCGGAAATGGCCTAAGAAGTAACGCACAACATAGAAATGTGCCTGCATCTTTAGGTCCAAATATTTTTTCTTGCCAAACAAAAGGTACAACTCTGCTGTTTTCTTATTAAAACTGTTTGGGACACTTTGCAGTAGGATCACTTGTTTCCTTGCATCTCCTGTCTCATACTCTTATGCTCTACTGTGTGGTTTTACTGGGCTGAAGGGGAACACTAAGGTGGGTGGAAGATCCAACAGAGGAGTTGAGCTGAATGAGCATCTCAGCACTTTCAGTTTTTGTGATTCTACTTCATAAGAATATCTATGTTGCAGTAACACACTTTAGTTTTATGTAGCTTAAGTAAGGGCAACTTCATGTGTTGTTAAGGTAGTTTTGATTATTTAAAATACTTTTTCTGTACTCATATAAATATTTGCTGAAATCTTACATCACGACGTACCTATGAATGTGTAATTATGTCCCATCTCCTGAACACACCTCAGCCTATTTTAAGAACCACCAGCCTCATCAAGCAACAGAAGTCTGTTGTGTTGGCAATCGGGGCAGCCCTCTCCCACCAGCAATCTTTCAAATTGTTTGCTGCACTTTGCAGCAGGGTTATTTGGTTGCATGCTTTTTGTGTGATGATCAGAAGCCAGATCCCTATCACAACTCCTCATTGCTCTAGATTATGAATCTGTATCTACAATGTAGAATACCAACCATTTTTAAGAGGAAGATACAGCTAAATAAAACATATTTGGCTGATATAAATCAGTATATTCATCTCTCACTATTTAAAATTACATTTTGTCATCTTTGACTTACTTAGAATTACAGCATTACTGCTTGAATTGTTAGTGGTTAACCTTCTTGTGTTTCCTTCAGATCCATAGTTTCTAGTTCTAGATGCCTACAGAATAAAGTTCATTATAGAAATGAAGTTTTGAAAGTTACAAGAATGACAATGTTCCGAGTTTATTTCACAGTACCAACATCAGCATCTTGTTCTTCTGTTATCATTTCTTAAACTATATTAAAGATAATAAAACAACAAGGAGACATATGAAGTTTAAGAATTCAGAATTAGATCATTTTGCCTGAAATAATGTATTTTGTACTATATTGTAAAACAGTATAACTTAGCCATGTTCTAATAGTGAGTAATATATAACTGGATTTCAAAACTCATTAACTGCTTGTATTATAGCACCGCACTGTTGAATATTAATTTTATTGATAATACTACATGCTTCCAACATACTTTTTTTAAAGGTTTGGTATGACTTTCCCAACATTTGGCATATGTAAGCTTAGCAGCTACCAACAAATTTAGTAGAAATTTATAATATGGTCTAAAAAATTTTAGTGTTATGTGATTCCGAAGATGCATTAGAATTAATGGGCTAAACAGTAATCCTGTTCATAATATTTGTCTAGTAGAGTAATTCTAAGCATGTCTATTCATTCCGAAGTAAGTGTCATTGAGTTCAGTGGGGCTTACTCCCAAATAACAGTGTATAAGAAGTGTTTAGGGAGGGGTATGTATTTTTAAGTGATTAAGTAGCTTGAACTCTTATGGAAATAGTTTTTTTTTTAATTTCACTAGATTTAGGAGATTTAATTTCTCATTTCCTAAATTTGGCCAGGTGAAACTTCAGCATCATTGATCTGTTCAGGACCCATGAACTGGCCTTAGATTTGCCAAAGCAATTCCCTTCATGATAGGTAAATGCCATGAAGCCTTGTAAATGATCATATATATGACTATAAAGAGATAGCTTGGAAGTTTGTACTCATACACAGTGCATGTGGACTCCCATCTTGTTCCCAAACTGCACAGTTTTTACACAGCTCATGGCATATAGAGGAGAAACAATGTGGAGGCAGCAATAATAATAACAACACAAAAGTAATAATAAAAAATAGCCAGGCAAAATTCATATCTAAAATCTGCTGTTTTTTCTAGAAGTGCTGCACCTCCATCATTAACTTCACTGACAAAGATTCCCATGTAGATGAGTAGTTTTTCTTCCAAATGATGTGTCATTGCCTGTATTTTATTACGTTGTGCTGCATGGAGAAGTTTAAATATTCTGTCATACTAGTCTTTTTCTGTAAGAGCAATAAGAGACTTAAAAACTTAGAAATGGCCCAGCAGAGCTCCTCAAATGGAAATACATGTTTAAGTAGGTCAGAAGTTGCAAGAGAGGCTTATTTTGCCTTAATAAAAGAAAAATGCTAAATCTGACACTCTTACTTTATGATTATTATTGTTTTTTAGACTGGCCTTTTCTGTCCCAACCATCCAAGACTCTACCATTTCTTTGATTAGGCTGGACACCCTCATGAATGTAACAAATGTATCAGGAAATGGCACTGCTCCCTGGGAATGCAGATCCCGAAATCACCTCATACTCTTACAACAACTTGGAGACAATTTGCGAAGTGCAGACAAAGAAGGGCTTCTTCTACAAAAAAGCCAAACTTCTGCACCCTGGGGAAGACTTGTATTGCTTTGCCTGCCGGGACGACCGAACTCGGTATGTAATCATCAATGTAGGTGGCATCAAGTACAGGATTCCCTGGACCACATTAGAGAATTGCCCTTTGACCAGGCTTGGAAAGTTGAGATCATGCAACAACTATGATGAAATAATGGATATCTGTGATGATTACGATGTCAGCTGCAATGAGTTCTTTTTTGACCGCAACCCTTGTGCCTTCAGGACCATCATGACATTTTTGACAGCGGGGAAGCTAAGGCTCCTCAGGGAAATGTGTGCCCTCTCTTTCCAAGATGAGTTGGTTTACTGGGGGATAGAAGAGGAACACCTGGAGTGGTGCTGTAAAAAACGACTGCGGCAGAAAGAGGAGGAGATGGCAGAAGCTG
Source organism: Ctenosaura bakeri (assembly GCA_948474755.1). Classification (NCBI taxonomy): domain Eukaryota; kingdom Metazoa; phylum Chordata; class Lepidosauria; order Squamata; family Iguanidae; genus Ctenosaura; species Ctenosaura bakeri. The sequence goes on along the minus strand of CAOLHI010002381.1, from coordinate 222,413 downwards.
CTATGTTTGAAGATGAAATGGTAGCTAACGAAGCACCACAGTGTGCCTTTGAGGACACCAGCCGTTTGCGTTTGTGCATGAGGAAGCTCAGGGATATGGTGGAGAATCCTCACTCGGGGATCCCTGGAAAGATCTTTGCTTGCATATCTGTTTCCTTTGTTGCCATCACTGCAGTTAGCCTCTGTATTAGCACCATGCCAGATCTCAGAGAAGAAGAAGATCGGGTAAGTGAATAATAAACAAAATAGACTTTACATTGTTATATCTCAAATGCAAAGAGCCAGTATGTATAGGCAGGTCTCATAGGATATTTCTCTGCAGTCTCTCAGTTTAATGCAATCTGACAGTGAGAATAACATAAAGAGTTCATGCACTCTGTATCTCATCACAAACATATCTTCTGTTTGTCCCTCATGAATGTGAATGCATTGAGTACTCTCTTGGAAAGATGCTAACTTTATGGAAATTAGTTTCAGGAAATGCTTCACAAAGTCTTGCATCCCGACCATTGTCCCACCTCTTTTCCTTGTATAAGGAACCTTGGTTGGATTAAAAGATTCCCTTCTTCTGACAGAATGGATTTTCCTTAGTTGGAAAAAAAGAAAAGCCTTCTATTGAAAGAGCCTTTTCCCCATCAGATGTAAGGAAGCTTTGGGCCCCCACTTTAATCATGTTTTTCTTCTTAAACATTCTTTAGTTTTGTGAATAACCATCCATCACTGTTGCAATACCCCTTTTAGAGTAGAAGGAGGATGTTATTTCTATCTCTTGCACAGCCCTGCTACTTCATAATCCAATAAAGATTTTTCCTGTTTGTTTGCCCATGACATCAAAGTTATTTGTGTGTGTTTTGGTTTGTCCTGAAGGAATTTGATCTTCCCAGTTCCGCCCTCCACTGCCTCACATTTTTTAAAAATATCTCCTTTTGAAATGAAATGCAGCTCTGTTGGATATCGTGAATAATTTTCTAGCTGTGTATAATTACTAGTACATAGGGTTGCAGGATCTTGGAGGTAGGAAAGGCTTTGTGGAAACAACAAGCACTTCCATTTTGCAAAATTGAATACCCTACGGGTAAGTCAGTAGTTGGAGCTAAAGAACTTTTTGCTGTGAAGCCAAGTTCCTTGGTTTTATTTGTAGCAGATTTGCAACCTGGTTCAAGGTGTGTTCACTCAGAAGTAAATCCTTCTAAATTAAGACTGATTCTCAAACTCTAGATGACATTTTAGTTTCTGAAATCAAAAAGGAAATTTGCTTCAACCCCCCCCCCTTCAGAATAGTTTTTTTAAGAATTAAGCCTCTGATATTTCTAGTTTGGTTGAAAAGTATTTTAAATTAAGCTTGCTGTTATCCTTCGGCATATGTATAAATAGAATATAGTGTATGTTTTTGTCCTTTTCAGGAATGTCATTGGTCACAAGAGTAGAGGCTTTCTTTTATCCTAGTGATTACTGAAAATTGTGTGTGAGCTATGTAACATGGGCCATTTATTCCTCCCCCAGCACCCAATGCAGCCTTACACACACACCTGCACTCCCTTTTTTCACAAGAGAAATCCACTTGTGTCCTCTAGAGCAGTGCTGCTCAAAGTCTAGATCAGCCAGTAGCTGATCCCTGCACGACTAGCTGCTGGTCCCTGGCAAATTTCCAGGAAAAAAAGAAAGAAGCAACTATAGCCAATAGACACAGATACAGTACTGATCCCTTACATTAGGAGCCCTGGTGGAGCAGTGGTTAAATGCCAGTACTGCAAGCCACAAGGTTGTGAGTTCGATCCTGCCGGGCTCCAAGGTTGACTCAGCCTTCCATCCTTCCGTAGGTCGGTAAAATGAGTACCCAGCTTGTTGGGGGCATGTATAGAAACACATCCTATTTGTAAGTTGTTCACCGCCTCGATCCATATGGAGAAAGGTGGGATACAAATAATAATAATAGTGGGAAAAAAATAATTTCTGGCCTGTTCCCTTCCATCCGATAACTTGAGAAGCACTGCTTTAGAGGACAGGTGGAGCAATTTTACTGTTTTCTATCCCTGCAATATATTTTAGGCCCAAAGGAGGCTTTACTTTAAAAAAAATGAATGAAGGATAAGCAGGTAGCCCCCTTTTGTGGCCTCTAGACCTCTTGAGGTTGCCCACCCCTGAAGTATTACAAAGTCAGGTGGTGGCTGACTATGCAGACACTCCTGTTTGAATTTTTAAAAAGTGAGCTCATCAAGGTAGATGCAGTAATGCAAATAGCTTCTCCTCAGTTGGGCCCATTTTCTATCTTTCTTCCACCTATGAAACTTTACCTCTCACCTAACAATGACAAAATGACTCACCTTGGAGAAGGGGTGGATCGAAAGTAGGTGAAAAATGGCTTTCCTCAGCCATGAAGTGGACACGGGACTGCCCCACAGAAAGCAAATAGCAGAGAGAACATCAATTTCCTAGGAAAGAATTATAGGATGGATATGGTGCCCCATGATGGCCTGGCAGAGAATGATGCACACAGTGTAATTGGCAGCCACTGAAATCCCACAAAAAGAGCAAAGATGGATTTATAAGGATTTTGAAAGCAAAGACACATATGGGCCTCTCAATGGATGCATATTATTTTCTGTGTTTTATATTCTCCGGGAAATCTTAGGGCTCATAGTTCAATTTTTCACATCATTTACTGATTTCTGAGCAGCCTACCAGTGATGGTCTAGCTACATTCCCTCAAAATGAGTTCTGCCCCTCTCCTTAGAAGTGTGGAATAGGAGGAACAGGAACATGATTTCTCTTGTAGCTTATTACCCACCTTGTTCTACTGTGAGGTGAGGAAAGCTGGCTGTGGAAGCAAGAGCTCACAAACCTGTTGGATTTCTGCAAGCATGCCCACTGGAGCATGCACAATTTCCCTCTCCCCCACCAAGATTTTGTGGTTGCTCAAAGATCGTGATCAGCAAACTCCCAGGATTTTGTAAGCTGAGCATGATAATGTTTAGCTAGCCTTAGGAATTCTCATTGTCCCCTTTGTAATGAGCACTTACACTGTTGGCTTTAATCCGTGGTGGCTGTGGTAGCATTTACTGTAGTGCAACTCATGGGATCAAACACATGGCAGCTGAAGTTGGAATGATGCAACTTAAGGTCAGGAGTAGCTTCCTTAAATATCTCACATCTGTGAGTTTTGGAGCTCACAACTCAAGTTTAATGAGAAGACTCTGTAATTTTCCAGACTACAGTCACTTGACAAAACAGGTGAACCATCACTGTCAACAATACTTTCTTTAAGCTTAATTGTGCAGTTCCACACAAATTTATCCTATTGGTGGAATTCCCTTCTTGTGACTTCTCCTTGCTATGCTTTTCATGGAGAGTACGTAATAATCTTTGTTTGTTTGTTTGTTAATTGTTTGAAGGTGTGTGGGCACTCGTACCCTCTGAAGGATTACTTTGAGGAGCTAGATAATAGAAAAATCAAAATCAATAATAGAAAGTACATAAATAAACTTCAACTAATTCTGACAAGTTTTTTATGCATTTTTACAGAATTCTTACAAAATTAAGATTCAGTTAGTGCTTGTACAATAGACATGGTACATACAGGATGTAAATGCTTTCATTATTATTTATTAAATTGCAATATGTTGCATCATTAACATCTTTGATAGTTCCTTCATTTCAGTGAGATACTAGTTTTTAACTTAAACATCTCCTGTGGAGATGCTTAAACATCTTTTGTGAATACCAATGGGTCTTTAAAGTGCTTGACTGTGGCTGAATCAGGCCAAGTGTATTCTTTCAAGGGCATGTGTACTCTTTGCATCCATGATTTTGGCAAGCAACTGAGTCATATGTTAATAGCAAGTTATATTAGATTTGTTTGCAAAGCAGTAGTTCTCATTCATTGCTAAAAACTGTGAGTGAAAGGGTTTTTTTAATCAAACCAAGAAAAAAATATTTCTGATAGCCATAAAACATGCAACAACATCCTTGTCGTCTCTAGAAAACAGATAAACAGAAATATAATACTGCAGAATATTTACTAATCTTGCAATCAGATCTCTAAAAAGAAAGATGCACATGCATGAAATTATGTTAAAATTAATAGTCTGCAAACAAAGATGCGACTATTCCAAAAGGAGTATGCAAATTAAAAAGGAATCAGTCCAAGGTGAGTGAAAAATACACACAGTGGATAGAATTATACAAACCCAGGCATATCAAAATTGCTTTTGCAGAATTATCATATAACATAAATACTTAACTGATATTGTCTATGGACTATTAAATGAAAAAGTCCTCCAAATATTATGCAGAGGAAAGCCCTGACTGTTTGACATTGAATCATAAGATGGATTCTTTCAAAACAAAAGAAAAAGTAAATGAATGAATAAATGTTGCCTTCATTCATATGAATCCCGAGAAGCACAAGCAGAGATCCCTTATACAGCTGGACTGTTTTGACTTCAGCATCTTCTCTTTCCCTGTAAAGCTGTCCCTGTGAGTTAAGACTCCCTAAATTTGCAGGGAAGATCTCAAGTGAAATCAGAAACCACCTATTGTACAAGCAGAAGTTTCTTAGGGCCATGCAAGCAGCTCTTTAAATCTTAGCTTGTTTAATTAAAAATGTCACCATCACCACCCTCCTCCTCATCCTTGTCCTCCTCCTCATCTCCTCTTTCTAGTATAGTGTTTTGATAATTGAGACCAAAACAGCCAAGAGTGCTGGATCACCTTTACCACTAAAATGTTTACTAGATCTTAAGCTTTCACATCAGATGGATGTAGTGTTACTCAGTTTTGAAGTATATGCATAATACACGTTTGGCAATAAATAAACTTCACTGCAGTCCCATCTCCCTGCTGCACATGAAATACTGGATAAGATTTAATGCATCTCATGAAAGGGCTATGAATATTTACGCTTTACTAAAATTAATTTGTTTTTAGGATGCCACTCTGCTGTTCCTTGTTTTTGTTGCAACATATCATCATGGCTACCACTTTGGAAACTAATTGATTATTGTGGGAATTACTGGGGAGAGAAACTTGTCAAATGTGGGGTAATTATTGTTGATCACTTTACAATACCATTTGGATCTGATTTGTGGGGGGAAAAATCCTTACTACTTGGAAGGATAACAAACCCTGTGATAATTTGATCACTTTCATGGACTCTGTTGTTCTTTTCATTTTACAGTCTCAGTAGTTTGTTCCATCAGTGCACAATTCTAAATAACAGTTTCAGAATATGATTATTTCTTTTCACATTCCAGCACTAGTCTTATAGCTTGGCCTTCTCTTGTTCAAGTCACATTCAGTTCAGTGGAGCTTGCATAGAAGTTTTAGGTAGATTGTGCCCATCGTGTATCTCTCCTCCATTTCCACTTTGAGTCTTATTTTTACAAATAGTACACAGAAGACAGAAAAGAGTAGTCAGAGAAGAGGAGATTAAAATTAAAGGAAAAGTAAATTATTCCATTCTTTTAAAAGTAAAATAACAGTGTCTGTTTATTTTTAATATTTTTTCAGGATTCATAAACATTTCATGTTTAGAGCAAAGTAATTGAGAAGTGAATGTGCTAGAGTAGTCTTGATGCAGCCATTTCCATCAAAAACAACTACCAAGAAGTAATTTCAGGATAGAACAGATAGTGTAAAGCCTCTGATGATAAGCCAATATCAAAATGTAATCTCCTTGAAATAACATTTTAATGTCACTAGGGATGACATGCAAAGAGGGCAAAGAATTAATTCTCCAGAGAAATGTTGTATTGTTTCTTAATATGCTAGAACAAAACACACAAGCATTGTTGAGAATAAATGGACTATCATTTTATCATACATAGCAAAATCCTATTCTGCTGTCACCAGTGTATGTAGCTGTGGTTATTATGATTCTGATTCTGCTGTAAGGGACAGAATTTAGATGATGATGATCACGATGATGATGATGATGATGATGATGATGATGATGATGATGATAGTAATAATAGATTTTATTTGTTACCTGCCTCTCCTCAAGGCAAGGTACAGAATATATAGAGCTAAAAGTCAGTTAAAATATACAGGTGGCAGGGTTATACCTGTAACTTTGGAACAGTAGGAGGCATGGGCAAGTGCCTGTGTTGTACTGTAAAACTGGTGGGGGGCAAGGCTTATTTGGCTTTACAGCCTATTGAGAACCAAGTAATATTAAAATGGTATTGGGAGACCAAACTCTGTTCTATATTGCACAGTAGCAAACAGATGTGGGGGTCAGTAACACAGGTATCATCAAAGACTCCCCTCTCAGAATCCAGAGTGTTAGTAGAAAAGGTTTGATGTATTTTGGTAACCATGAATGAGCTTGAAAATTAAAGTGTTACTACATTAAGCTGCTGTTACATTAATAGTGGGTAAAATGGTGAGATATATCCCAGTGTTTGTAAGCAGCCTGTAGCTTCTTGCCTGTTTCCCTTGTGTAAATAATAAGAACTTGTTTTGAACAATCTTCTGTAATAACTGTGTTTAAGTATCTGAAAGGCTGTTATGCCGAAGATGAAGCAAGCTTGGTTTCTCCTGCTGAAGAGAAGGACCTGAACCAGTGGAGTTAAATTGGATAAAAATAAATTCTGACTAAATAGTACAAGGAACCTCCTGTTGGTAAAAACTGTTCTACATTGGTGTAGACTGCCTCAGAAAAAATAGTTTTTTTAAACAAATATAGCTTGGACACCTGATAGAGATGTTTTAGCTTTCCTACAGTGGCAAGGTGTTGGACTGAATAACCCTTGGGGTTCCTTCTAACTCCATATGGAATTATTGTTGTTGTGTGTCTTCAAGTCGTTTCCGACTTATGGCAACCCTAAGGTGAACCTATGATGAGGTTTTCCTTGGCAAGATTTGTTCAGAGAGGGCTTGCCTTTGCCTTCCTCTGAGACTGAAAAGGTGTGACTTGCATGTGGAACTATTATATTAAAATATATAGTCCGATATATGGACAAGAAACTGTTTAACTGGATACCTGCTCTACGCTCTAGTCATATTATCATAACATCATAGAATTTATTAAGAATGTATGATTAATCACAGTCATCAAAGAATAGAATTTATAATTCTGTGACTGTGTAGAGAAGGTATCCAATTAAATACAGTTACTTGTCTCTGTATTGGTCTATATATTTTAATATATGGCTTTAAAAATTGGCCAATGATTGACTGTTATTTTTACAAACTATGGTTCATTATATCTGGCTCTAAGTAGTCAAGGAGAAATAAGAAAAGTGTCAAAATGAGAGATGAAGGTCTTTGATAGAAGAAATCAGCATTTCACATGTAGCAATTTCTCATGTCAGCTAAAGCCAAAAACAAAGCTGCCTCACAGGCCTAGTATACATGTTGTCTATGTTTCCGACCATTCCCACTTTTTATTGTTATGGGAGCAATAGTTTTTTTCACAACTTACTGTTATGCTTCACGTAATCACTTGGGTGACTTCTGAGCACAGACGTGTAGCTGCTAGGTTCTTTTCTAAGTACTAAATTTACAAAGTAAATGTCTGTTGCAATTATGGAAATTTTAATAGGAAGATGTGGTTCAGTAGTCTTGGACTGAGGATCATTTTGGAGGACAAAGATTCATACATTCTAATTATTAATATTCATACTGAGTGCTTTGTGCTATTTTTTGTTTGTTTGTTTGTTTGAAGGTATATATACTTTCCCTGTACCCATGCTCTGCATAAGCCAGGATAGACAAGCTCTCTGTTTTAATAATTTAGAACAGAAAACTTTGTTTCAGAAAGCAAACGTAAGCCTTATTTCAAATGCACAAGGTAATTTCACCATAATGGCTTCTATTGTTTATATATTGATCTGATGTGTAATCTACATTCTAGTGTGAATATAGCTTCAGGGGATCCTTTTTGGATGCAAAAAAATAGAACTCTACATTCATAACCAAAGATGTGATGCTGTTTTATACTAAATTAGCCCCTTGGTCCCTGTATTCAGCACTGTCATAAACACAGCTCTGACTATACTGTCATATCGCAGTACTCATTAGGAGGTGTGTAGCCACAAAATGCTGTCGCTTCTTGCAGTCAGTTATAATGGTCATGAAATAATAGATTAGTGTGGTTTCTCGCGGTGTGGATCTCTTAGACAGGGTTCATCTGTCTCAAACAAACTAATCACCTCTGGAGTATTAAGATTTCTCACTTGTATCCTACAGTATATCTATTCAGTTACAGCTTGTTAACCTTCTGTACTTAACTCCAGCCTCTGGACACTGGTCTAACATGGAGATAGCTGCTCCTCACCATTTAGGTAATCAAACATGCAGTTGGATATCATTAACATTAATGGTACTCAGTCTCAACTTTGAATGGAAGTCAAATAACACTGGTGATAACACTAAAACTTGTTATATACTATAGAGCAGCAACTAAGGGAATATAGACAAGCATCATCAATAATTACTTTCTGAGAAATTGGAATGTTATTAGAGAAGGCCTAATACAGTTTATTGAGCATTAGTGAATTCAAGAATATAATCCATCATTGTTAACATGTTAAGTGGCCATTATGATAATTGTTACCTTTGGCAAGACCTTAATGCAAGCTAAGTCAGGAAGTTTCCTCAGCTGGCAACAAGTAGAAAGTCAACAAGTAGAATCCCCAGTTCTTCTTCGTATCCATCACAAAAGTCACATAGTCAAACCCACTGGATACCCATGCAGGAAAAATCGTAATGGTTTATCATTACTATTCCACTTCCTTGATCTGTGGACTCAAATTCCTCTGATCTCAGGACTTCACTGATGCTGCAGAGAATACCTTAATGACACAGTATAGACCAACATATGCCCTCTGCTCTTACTTAGCCATTTCTGGTAATATACTTCAGGTTAGCTTCTACCTACTTTCAAATCACAGAGTAATTCCTCCTCTCCTTGGCCTACATGTTAAAAGTAAAATGTCATTCACTGTTTTTCCACAGACATTTCCCTCCAAGCCATTTTGCTCACACCAGAATAAGCAGCACATCATCACATACCCATCTGTAATATAGCTAGTAAATTGTTAGTTTCCTGCCATTACACTCTTGCTTTACCTAAAAATACTTTGTCCTTTAGTGGGATGATCCATGTATTACTATCTCCACTACTTGTATAAGCCTGCAGTTGAGCAGCGGGTAGCAGGAATGGGAGAATATGTTGACCATTTGTCTGTCTGTCTTTTCGCCATTGATCTTTCATGGGGCTTGGGTAAGATGTTGCAAGGGCTTTAAAAAGAAGAATGCAAGGATGTGAGATCTCCTTTCAGAAGAGTAAGAGCAAAGAAGCCAAAAAAGAAGAGAAGAACTTGGTGCGTTTAGATTAAGTCTGTGGACTTGATGGATTGGGACAAAAAAGGGGGCAGTTCACAATAGTAGAAGGTGAACTATTAGTGTAGCCTTTTGGCTTCACCAAATGTAGAGATACCAGCTGCCACTTGAATATAGCAAAATGTCTTGCCTTTTTTGATTCATTCCAGATAATAGTTTTAGGCTATCACATGGCTGTTCTGCTCTATAGTTCCGTGTACTCCTAAGATAAGTTCATGAGAAGCCAGCACAAGTGATGAAGGGCAATCATCTTGAGATTGGAAAATTGGCCCTATTCTTTGAGTGCCATTAAATATATTAACCTACAGGTTACAGGGCAGTGAGCCAGGAGAAGACAAGAGATGCTGCTCTCTGAGTTATGTTGGCCTGCTTAACTGCATACAGATTTATAAGTCAGTTGTTCTAATAGCTCAAATTGGTTCAGGGAAATGGCCTGTTAGGAAAACATTGCCTTCCAATATCCAAATAAATATTTGAGTAAGGCAGAAATGGGAAGAAAAAAAAGACTGAAACGTTTAAACACTTGAGATTAGTGGCTGTTTCCATCATTGTAAAGAAGCCTTTCTGCCTCTCAATAATTATCTCCATCCATTTATTGAGCATTATTCCAAGTCACCCAGAGAGAAATTCTATGGGGAGTTACAAATGCATAACCACTATAGTTATGCAGCTACACAGTGAATCCTGGCATAACCTGGGGTCCATTCCCCTGTCGCTCAGGAAGCAGCTGACTGATGTTCCCACTCTGTGAGCAATCTTAATTGCAGCAGGCTGGAGTGGGTTTCTTTCACAATTCCCCCCACACTGGAGATTGCTTGTACAATGGCTTGTGCATTGGCAGAGCCAGTGCTGAGACCTATACCGGATGTCTCCATGATCAGCTAAAGTGCAGAAAGGGCCAAGGAAAGGATGACTGAGAAAAGATTAGAAGGAAGTATGAGTGGTGATATAACTAGTTTAATGTTATTGGCAGTTTAATTACATGTTTAACTTTTGTGTGAGATGATTTTTTTTTTTAGCTGTGTCTGTTTTAACTGGGGAAAAGGAGGGATATAAAAAATAAATACAACAAAAAACACAACTCTTATGTGTTGTGGGAAGCAGTTCCAGGAATAAAGAACAAAAAGTAAGAAGTGAGTTGCTTGAGGGAGCCAGGAAGATCATGGGAGAATGTCTGTTGTGGTATAAAAGCAAAAATGAAAAGGATGAGATGTATAGAGGCAAGTATAATAAACTGCAACCGTTCGAAGAGTGTGGCAGCCTAATATTTTAGGCAAGTGGTTGTTTCTTAAGCAGTTTTGACAAAGCTCTTGTGAATGTCTGTCCTTTAAATGTAGCTGTAGGACTAAAAGAAGAGGGGGAAATGCCTTAGCCAATATTGGCACAGAAGGACAATCCAAAGCCAAACCTAACTTTAATTGCATATTTTCAACCAAAATGATTGGTTGCTGCTAAGTCTCGAGCAATAGGTCATTCATGAGCCAGATGACTCACTTGAAACAAACTGTATCCAAGAAAAATGTAATACTTCTTGTTCATTGGCAGGAAACAAGGCCCAGACATCCATCCTTCCTGCTTCAGCAAACATCTAAGTCATAGATAAAAAAAAAAAAAAATGCCACTTGGATAGAGAAAAAATAAAGCATAGATCTTGATTAGTCTAGGATGGAAGTTGGTGTAATAGTTAAGAAGGTTCTTAAATAGTATATCTGGAGCACAGCATGCTGAGATGGATTTGTTGACAGCAATCACTATTGTTCCACTTCACATTAACAGCTCTGCTCTACAGTTTTATACTAGCGTCCTTCCTTTGTTGTTGTGTGCCTCCAAGTCATTTCTGACTAATGGCGAACCTAAGGTGAACCTGTCACAAGGTTTTCAGGGCGCTGAATGTGTGTGATGCGCTCAAGGTTACCCAGTGGATTTCCATGGCTGAGCTGCAAACTGAACCCTGATCTCCAGGGTCATAGTCCAACCCTCAGACAACCACACTGCACTGGCTACCTCTTTATTCTACAAGAAAGTGGTCTTCAGCTTTTCAGTGTTTTTCCAAACCACACCACTCAAGTTTCATTTCAGTAAACCATATTTGACTTTTGTATGTTTCCCAAGCATATGAAATCCCAGCCTAAATCCTATTTTAGTCTTGACTGTGGAAGAACAATCGAGTCTGTTCAATTTATCTATGTGATGACTCACCATTCAGCAGTTGAATCAAAAGTCTAGTTAGGGCTAATAGGATTTCAGCTTCCAGCTCATAATAGTTTCAGATTAATTGTGACACTCACCTGTACCCATACATGTAAGTAAGTAATAACTAAATAAATGTTTTGCCCTCAAATGCCCCCAAACACCCTCTATGGCATATGGTGGCATTCACACCATATTTTGGGGCCTTCTTGAGTTCCTCCCTTTGAAAAAAAAAATACAAGGAGTGAGGAGAGGTTCTTCCTGTCCATTTCTCATTTCAAAGAAAAAAAGCCTCTCCTGTGGTAAAATTGGCCCAGAGCCCCTGCCAAAAGTAATAGAAATGCCCCCCTGTCCCGTAGAGGCATTTTGGGGCAAAAACAAACGTGGTTTTTTTCTTTTGCATTTTTAACCCTGGGTAGGGGGCCTCAAAGCATGGTGAGAATGTTTTCCACATATCATAGGAGTCATTTGGGGGCATTTCAGATTTTAAAAAATGAACCCTGTGGGACCCTGGGGCCATAATTTGCTCACCTCTGGATTATATAAATGCTCTATGTGTTAGTAAAAAAAATTGCCATTAAAAATTAGGCTTGGATAGTGAAAGAAAAAGGAAGGAGCTCAGAAAAGATAAGACATTTTGAACCATCAAAAAAAAATCTAGTTCCTCTTAACAAGATGCATTTTTTTTCAGATGTGCAAAAAATAGATCTCAGATAGTAACAGATCACAATCATATTCTGCAAGGAGTACTCCATCTCCGCATGTGAGCATCAGAAACACATTGCATACAAAATAATCTGCTGATACTGGACCCATATCATACTTGGGGGTGGGGAAGTAGAAGAGAGTGGTCAACAGAATCTCTTTTATTCCTGTTATTGCTTATGATATCTACGTGAGAGAAATTAGGAAACCTTCCGGACTGCAGTTGCTTGTTTTGATTTGTATATTAGCCTGTACATCCTATTCAGAAATCAGCAGTTTATTGAGGATAGATTAAGAAGACTTTTAATATGCAAAATCTGGCCCGTGAAATTTCAGAATGAATATAGTAAATTCAGAGACACATGCCCTTTATTGCTTTGGCCATTTTTAACTCTGTCACACACACTGACATGACATGCTGTCACACTAAGGTTTGTGTGAGATGCTCAACTAATGGAGAAAGTGTCATGCCTTTGTGTTCAGCTAGGTACCTTACATTCAGTCGTGTTCACAATAGAACCATTGTGAGCGAGAATACAACAGTACACCAATCTCTGCTGCCTCTTTGTGAATTCAGATGAATTTCCTCTGAGATATGTGCTTGTGGATAAGGGGTTGTTGTGATACTGGGGTCACTGCTATTTCTTCCCGCCCCTTCCTTATTGGGATTGCTTAAAGATGAAGGTGCATTTCTCTTTCTCTGTCCTTATTCTCTGCATCCACTTGGCTGCTGGGTCTGCAGCAACCATGTGTGCATTGGTTCTTCCTCCTACTTTCTCTCTTGTTCCTTAATAGTTGCTCAGTGCTGATAATGCAACAACGTAGTATGGTCACATACGCAAGCTATAACTTGGAAGGGAGGGAAAGAGTGTAATGTAATCCTAAAAATATTTTGTACCTGGGTGGTTTTTGGATTTTGCTTTAGGGGAAAGGGTTTTTAATCACAGTGTAGCCCTCCCTACTTTCTCACCAGAAGTCTAAATATGTTTTCCTGGAAACATATTCCTGAGTACCTGTGAAACATATCCTGTTCATATTTTTTCATTCCTGTGAACATTTTTTCTCATCAGTTCTGCCCCCTTTGCTAGCCTAAAATATAAATTAGTACTGTAATTGACTGGAGATCTCTCAAGTAAGTAATCATTTTAACTTCCAATTGATCATCAATTGATTGTATGTACATATATTTAATGTACATTTATCTGTGCATTGATATTTTCTGAGAAACTTGAATTAAAGCAATAGTTTTGCTTATATGTGATATTTAAGAACAGTTACATTTTCAGTCTTACTGCTAAAGAAAAAAGATATTTTTTTCATGATTTATCAAAAAGTTGTTACTCATCACCCTCTTAGATTTGTAAGTTTTTCTAGTGTTTAATGACAAAATAAACTAATGGTGCTATGCCTTAGTCCTTAGTTTTCACACAATTGGGTGTAGCTCGCTGCAGAACCAGTGGTCCTGAAGATATTCAACGTATGGATGGATTAACTGATTTTTAACACTAACAGTCAGTCAAAATAATATACATTTCCCCCCTAAAGAAATGGAAGCAAAAAAAGAGGGGAAAGGGCAAAAGACATATAACTAAATCACAGTAGGGTTCTGACTTCCCAGTCCTTATTGTAATGAAAAGAAAAATAAAAAAAATTACTATTCTATCATTACAGATCCACCTAATAATCCTACTAGAATTACTAATAACTATTGCTGCTCTCATGTGCCTTCAAGTAGTTTCCAACTTATGGTGACTCTGTCACAGAGTTTTATGGGGCTACAGTGTGTGACACACCCAAGGTCACTCAGTGGGTTTCTGTGGTTGAGCGGGGAATCAAACCCTGGTCATCAGGGTTGTACTTTGACACTTGAACAACTACATCTCACTGGCTCTATTAATAATAACCACAGATTATTATATTACATTATTACATCATTTGATTTCTTATTGTTCAAAAAAAAAGAAAGAAATCTATAAACCATTTCCAGTCTTTCAAAAATATTTAATTGGGTTATCCTTCAAAACTCACATTAATTTGGAAAACTCAGCAACCTTAACAATCCATTTTTTCCATCATGAGCGGTTCAGTCAATTTCCAAGATTGAAGAAAAATGTTCTTGTACATTGAAGAAGTAATCCGTATTTGCTCCATAATTCTTTATCCGTAATGCCCACAAAAACTTTTCTAGTAACTTAAAAATACATATATATAATGTTAAAAAATTTTGATTAACAAATAAATCTTAGACCAGTAACTTTTCAACATCTTACAAGTCTACCACATATGGGGAAAAAACCCAAAAACACTCTGAACCTTATGAAGATTCTGGAAAAAAAAAATCTTTCCTCAATCTGCTTGACAAAATGGTAGTAAATACCTTATAGTTGTTGTTTAGTAATGAGATAGGTCTATGATTCTTCGTTAATGTTTCATCTGTATTTTCTTTATGAATCACTGTAATATAGACATTTCTCCAAGATTCTGGCATCCACCCTTTTTCTGATAACTCATCACCCACCATTTTTAATGGCTGGAGTAACTGATCTTCAACTTTCTTATAATATGCTGCAGATAATCCGTCTGGGCCTAGAACTTTTCCAGGTTTAATCTTTTTAATTGCTTCAGTGAGTTCCACAGTTATCACAGGACCATTCAGACTTTGCCTTTGTTACAAGCATAATTTGTCCAATCGGAGCTTAATAGCAAAGATTTTCTCACAGTCCCTCACATATTAAGCCTCTATAATATTCCTTCAAAGGCTTTTAATATTTTCAAATTATTCATTACAAAACTAATCTCCTTTCCTGATATTTGTGACAATTTTCTTTCTGCTTTTCTATCTCAACTTATAGGAAGGCCATTTCCCAGGTTTGTTTGCTAATTCAAAATTCTTTTACTTAAGGTACAGTAGTTAAGTATTCATTTCTTGGACTGTGAACAATGAAAACTGTTGTGGAGTAACTTGATCTTGTGTTTCTCTGTCAAAATTTCCCTTAAGTTTTCCCTCTAAATTCTATATTTAATCCATCAACTTCCTCTTTTCCTACTTTATAAATTGTCCTCTCATATAAGCTTTGCTTGCATTCCAAATTGTTTTAGGCCCTATACTCTTATTTGATATTTCTGCCTTCAGAAATAAATATTCATTAACTCTCCATCTGAATTGCATTTTCTCCATTTTCAGGGACATCACAGTACTAAAGATATTTTGATAAGGTATGCTGACTGAGCTATGTTTATGGGTATGTGCCTTCAATTCACCAGTCAACTTATGGCAACCCAGTGAATTTCATAGGGTTTTCTTAGTCAAGGAATACTCAGAGGTGGTTCTTCCAATTCCTTTCTCTAAAATACAGCCTACAGCACCTGGTAGTCATTGGCAATGTCCCATCCAAACACGAACCAGGGCTGTCTCTTCTTACCTTCTAAAATCAGATGAGATCTGGTGCCTTCGACATATTTAGGCCCTTGACTGAGCTATACTGATTCTTTTTTTTTAAACCAGGGCTCAGAAGCAAGCACAATAAAGAGCTTGTCTCATGGTGCTCTTAGCATGCAACAGCTCCTGTTGCCAGTCAGCCAGAGTTTATTTCAGCACCACCACTATAGACTAAGGACAGAGGGAGGCCAAGACAGCAACCTGACAACACAAAATGAATTAAGAACTGACCCCCTATCAAAAAGTTCTTCCAAGGAGAGTAGTTTCTCTTTCTATGCTGAGTAGTATGGCAGCAAGTCTTGCTCTTATGTATATTGGGCTATGCAGTTGTATATATGTATGTGCTTCCATGCAGCCTGTGATCATGAAGCATTCTTGATTATATGTGCAGCTTTATGTGCATAAAGCTCTGTTTGTGGCTCCCAACTGCACAAAGGTCAGGAGAATCTCACCAACCTACTTGGTGTTTTCATTCCCTGTGTGCAAAGAATTAAAACTATCTTTTGTCAAACTACCTACAAATTCCAGAGCTTGGAAAAGTTGTGATTAGGAGACTATAACTCTTGTGCTGCTTGAGAGATTCTGGGCATTGTAGTCCAATAAAGTAAGTTTTCTGATTTAAACATTCACTCTGCAGCTGACCACGTTCTTGAATTCTGCTTGTGTTCCCTTGGAAAATAGCTGTTCATCACTTGCCTTTTACCTGTTACATTGGTCTCTCTTACTTCTACTAAGCCTTTCATAGCAGCAGGGGCTGGCTTGGGACTCCATCCGTTCCCCTATGGACTGTTTCCAAACCTTAGAATTACTTTTTTTTTTCATTTAGCTTTATTACTGAATTTCAGTATCCAGACCCTGTATATATTTAGTGAAACATTACTGCTAAATTGCAATATACAAAGCCTGGCCTAAATCCTGTTGTTAGTCCAGATTAGACTAGGCCATTGAATCCATTGGATTTGCCTATGTTTTGATTTACCGTTCAACAATTTAAAAGTGGTTCCATTCTGCTTGGTACTAACCAAGAGAATTCTAGCCCTTGTGAACTCAGAACTTGACATGCATGTCGTAAACTTTCTGTCCACACATTTAATACTGACGAAGTTGGGGACATTACAAAAAACAGCTAACTGTAAAGGATACTGCAAAGTTGCTGGCAGTGTCTCTTTTTAGCTATTGTAGCTTTCATAACACTTCTTAACTGAGGTGATGTTCATTTCTTAAACCCTATGTATATAGATTTTTTTAAAAAACAAGGTGAGTTTTTTGAAGCAGTGTCTGACAAGAAAGTCCCAAATTAGTCTTTTTTTAAAAAAAAAGTACATATCTTAAGTAAAGAAACTGTACAATAACAAAAACCACAATATTTCTCAAATATTTTCACTTACATCAATGAACTATTGTTGTTCAGCATCTTGTGAGGAAAAATGCAGCTCTGTAGCTTTATTGAATTTTAAAGCATCACATGTTATGTATTGACCTTACAACCCAGCAGAGGTCTGTCTAGATTAAGCACGATAAATACTCATCCAACAGCCAATTGCACAAGTAATGTTTTAGGGTTTCTGACTAATACAATGTTTAAGCAACAAATTTCTTTAGGGATTGTAAGAATTATCTTGCCAGATAATATGAAATGCCCACTTAACATAAAAATCTGCCTGTAATGGTGACCAGCAAGTTGAGAAGATCAAAACAAGGGGAGGCTGTTGTTTGCTCTGCTATCTAATAACTCAGGTATTTCTATCCTGTGATCATAAAGGTATCAATCTTAGTTGTAGTAGTTAATAACAATTGACAAATTCCATAGATTTATCTAACTTTTGAGTAAAAACCATGTTAAAGCTGAACCAGTTCCGCTTGCATAGTACTCTTGTTATAGTAACATTAGTATTCTCAGCTTGAATTCTAGGGTCATCAGCTTTTCATTGTGCAATTTTCTCAGGAGTTTCCTTGGCAGTGCCTTGGGTTTGCCAGAAAATAATGCTGTGTTTGGTCTTGGTGAAAGATAGTAGAAAGCAGTGACATATTCTCTCAATATCTGAGCTCCAAGTTCCTATGATTCTTTTCTTACGAAATCCAGATAAGAATAAAAGTAGAGAGAAACTGGTTAAAAGTTTGTTTGGTTTTTATTAAGAAGTTTTATTATGAAGGAAGATAATGAAGACCATCTTTTATTTCTGACTGCAGCTTATACCACGGTTTGGAGTACACAACTCAGCTTCTGTGTTGTACGTTACAGTTCCTAACATGAGTCTGTAGGAATCTACTGACTCAAAGAGCAGTGTTTAGCAAATATGCTGAGTAAATCAGTATGCCATTCACAAAGAAACATACAGAACTTGTGCTGACTTGCATTGATTGGCCATTGCCCTGACAGTTAAAGTGGAATCATAGCACTATAATTCTATAGCATGAAAGGGCTCCTGCTCCAGAATTTACTGGTGCAGAACAGTCCTTGTGGGAAGGAGGGCAGAGAAGGTTCTACAGTGGAGGAACAGCTATTGCCTGAGTCGTGTTGGCAGACACCACAAGGCCAGGAACAGCCATTCCTGCTATTTTTATTTCTGTCCCACTGCTGCCAAATGAAGGGAATTATCTCCAGAGGGTTGGCATAATTTCTAGCACTGTTTAAGGGCATTTGGAAGTAATAATTGAGTCTAGGAGCTCACACATCTTCAGCCAACCTGGCATGCATGCAAACTACTTCTGATTTAGTGTGCCTGGTGAGGCAGTAGTGATTTTGAAGTATTCCTTTTGCTTCGCCACACTTGTTATTTTCCTATCATCAAGACATCTTGCATGGTAGGGACAACTTAAGATAGTGGAACTACTTCTGGACCAGAAGAGAAGAGAGAGACAACTACAACATCTAACTTTTATTCATTCCTTCCATCTCTCCCTTCATCCCCCTTTCCCCGAAAGACTTCCAGAGAATATAGGGCATTGCAAAGAACATAGTTCCCTGAAACTAGCAAATATCCTTTGTATGTTCCAAATATTGTTGGACTGCGAGTCGTATCCAGCACAGCCAGTGGTGAGGGGTGATAGGAGTTGCAGTTTGACAACAGTTAATGAGGCATATGATGACCATACAGTTCTCTTTCTGAACAGAGCCATAATAATATAATGTTATATGAAATAAATAGAAAACAATTGATGCTTATCCTAATAACCTGTTTCTGTTGTGTATCGTGTTTACTTGCTGGAGGTGATTAACACTCACAGGAAAGCTAATAACAAAAGAGGCAATGGTGAATTGTAGCTATATTTGGAAGTGGAGATAAGCAATCAAACAAAAGTCTTCATCATTATTATTCATTGCTGCTTAAGTGCTGTGAAGGTGAGTTTGTTTACAGCCATAAAATGAGGACTCTGTTCAACATTTTCCAGAAAGGAACTGATAATCGCTCATTCAAACAATTCTATTCCCAGAGATTCCTTTTTTTAACAAATAGCGGTGATTACCTTTAACTGAGATAATGATAGGGGAAATTGTTTTGTAGAACAAGTCTTTGTTTGTTTCTCCTACAGAAGTAGCTTCCCAGTAGCACACAGTATTATAATACAACAAAATCTAAACTCTGTCCTGTGGTGACAAAGAGTTGGAACCCATTCATTGGGTTCAGTTCTTGAACAAGACATGAAGTTCATTACTTCTCTGTGTTTCTTTGGCAATGTTGATAGAATCATAGTATATTAGAGTCAGAGAGGGCAGCAAGAGGTATATAGTCCAACCCCTTGCCATGTAAAAATACACAAATAAAGCACTCTTGAGGAATGCCCATCCAAAATTCTGTTTAAAGACTTGCAAAGAAAGGAGAACCCACCAATCTCCAAGGCAATTAATCTATCTTGACAGTAAAAAAGTTCTTCCTAATGTTTAAGTGGAATCTCTTTTCCTATAATTTGAATCCATTGATTCATGTTTTAGCTTCTGGATGAGCAGAAAACAAGCTTGTAAGATTGGTCAGATTTTGACTGCTATCAAGATATATCATGGCTTGGGAATTCATCAAGAGTGAAGGCAATCTGGACATCATTCTCAGCCTTGCATTTATTTTGGTAGGATTTTTGTAAAAAAAACATTGTCACCATGTTGAAATGCTATATTGAATTTAGGGAACATGGGGCACAAAATGGATAAAGCAAAACGTATGAGCAAGGATACTGTTATCTGTGCAGGTTCATGCTGTTAGTAAATCAGTTGGTCCTCAAATATCACAGCACAAAATTGTGTCTACTCTGGCTTTCTAATGAAAGTTTTAATGCTATAGTAAATTACTTGTGTCCAACACACACATAGTGCATCTCTTACTATTTTTTGGCAGGATTTCTAAGAGACTGTTTTAATTTTCTGCCTTTCTCACAGGGTGTATGTTCCCAGAAGTGCCATGACATCTTTGTGCTGGAGACTATCTGTGTGGCTTGGTTTTCCTTTGAATTCATCTTGCGCTCCATCCAAGCAGAGAGCAAGTGCGCCTTCATGAAGACCCCACTGAACATTATAGACATCTTGGCCATCTTGCCTTTCTACATCTCTTTGATTATAGACACGGCCTCTACCAAAACAAGTGACAAGCCTGCTGGCGGAGGCAGCGTTGGAAACAAGTACCTAGAGAGAGTGGGACTGGTCCTCCGTACTTTGCGAGCCCTTCGTATTCTGTATGTCATGCGGCTGGCACGGCATTCACTGGGGCTGCAGACCCTGGGACTTACTGTGCGCCGTTGCACACGGGAATTTGGACTCCTCCTCCTTTTCCTTTGTGTTGCCATGGCACTTTTTTCTCCATTGGTTTACTTGGCAGAGAGTGAAATGGGAGCCAAACATGAATTCACCAGTGTTCCCAGTAGTTACTGGTGGGCAGTAATTTCCATGACGACTGTTGGCTATGGCGACATGGTGCCTCGTAGCATTCCAGGGCAAGTGGTGGCCCTGAGCAGTATCCTGAGTGGCATTTTGCTCATGGCTTTCCCTGTCACTTCCATCTTCCATACTTTTTCCCGCTCTTACATAGAACTTAAAGAGGAACAGCAGCGAGCTGCCAGCAGGCAGCTTCATCAGGCGGAAAACAAAGCCCCAAATGATGACAGCTCCCAGGAAGGAGACTCCACATGTCCACAAGGGATTGGTGGGGAGATGATTCAACCTGAGAGAGAAACGGGCACTGAACATTGCTGATTTAAACCAAATCAAAGTCTTCCTGGAACATCATGGGAAAAGTGGGCAAGTAGATATTTACATATCTGAAGTAATCACTGAACCACTCAAATTATGGTAGTAAGCCCCACAGAATGAAGGAGAGAGACTACTTTTTGAGCAATTATTTAAGTGATCGATGGTGGTATTTAAACAATATTGAGGACAATTCAGCTTTCAGCATCCTTAGAACACAAGAAGACTGTTCCGGAGTAAAAATGTTGCTGTTTGATTTTAAAAGAACAGCCGTTTTAAGACAGGTTTCCACTGTGCACATGGGTGAAAGTAACATTGCTAAAGTATTTTTTTTTAATAAGTGCCCCAAATTCATAGTGAGGTACATGTGCCATTGGGTATAAATGGGACTGGAGCAAAGAGTAGATTGCACAAGAGAACTTTTCCCCAAAAAACTGTACCAGCAACAGATTCATGTTGTACAAGTTCACGGAGTATGCACAGAAAGGGTAAAAGTTGAATTTGGAAGCACAGGGATTAAGGGCCTTTTCTAGCTAACAAAACTATCCCTAGTTTACCTCTGTTGTAGTTTTTTTCTTCAATAAAAATAAATCAATAACCACAATGTTGGCTGCCTGCTGACAGGTCTGACGTGTGCTTTAGCTCTTTATGCATTATTTAGTGAACATGCAGATTTGCCACAGTAAGCTTTTGCAACCTAGCCTGGAGGACAAACATACAGTCTTTGCTAAGATTTGAATGTACATTGTTTTAAAATGACATTATTATGTTTATTCTTTCAACATATATTGTACCCTGCTGCACCAGTTGGCAGTAGAGCCATACTTTTCAAACTGGAAAAGAGCACCTCTAAGGAAAATAAGTGGTTGTTTGAAGGATAGCCCATGCACTCAGGTCTCCCAGCAATCAGAAGCAGAGTGTGGCTTTTTCTTTTCTCTATTAAATACAGCCTTCAGCCGTAGGTGGAGGAGATGGGAAAGCTGGTCTTGCCTCTTTTCATTCCTAGGAAGAAGAAACTCTGAGCTGATGACAGTGAAGACAAGAGCATGTATAAGTGATACAAAAGCAAGTTGCACATACTGCTATGGAACAGAGATCAGAATCGTTGAATTCTGGACATTTGCAAAGATGCTCTTAGTAGAGGAAGCACAAGTAACTTTCATTTCATGTTTCCTCAGTATTATGTAACAAATAAAGCTGCTGTTAAGATGGTGTAATAAAGTGTCCACAGACAGCTTCACTTCACATATATACAAAATGAAGTCAGCAGTAGGCTTTGTTCTGCTCCCAAATTGTTGGTTACATTTGGAGCATGCATGCCATTTCTTTCCTGCATTGAGTGGGGTTTTGGAATTGATGGCCTATAGGGCCCCCTTCAAACTCTGTGATTCTGATTCATGGCTGACCTATGAAAATTATTGCCTCAGAGCAATGAGAACTACAAACGAGGAGAAATCAGAATTGTGCAAATATCTGCCAGCTATTTCCTTCCTAAAGTGATATAGGGATTTTTCACAAGTACGTATGGTCAGCCACCATTCCCACTATCCTAACAAAATAAGTGCTTAATATCCAAGCAGAAATTAAGAGAGTCACCACCAGAGAGAAGAGGGTTCTAGTAATGGTCATAAGGCTGATGTCCACATTGATTTCTGACCTGCAAGATTTTGAGGAAGTGGCTTCCTGGAGTCCATTTCTGGGATGGCAGCATTGACAAAATAGCTGCATTTAAACAGCGCTGCTATCCTATAAGGGTAACCAGATTATTTTAAACAAAGCTTTTAACTACTGTTTCTTGTTTCTTCTTATTACTTGTTCCAAAATATTTGAAAATAAAAATATGGAAAATAAAGTTTTCTTGAGACAAGGAATCCAAATCTTCCTTTTGTTCTTATTTAAACCTATTCTGTGGCATACGTGAACAAAACTCCCTATTTCTTATGCATGTGCCGCCTCCAGAGATGTAGCTGCTTTTGTTTACTGTGTATGAGACTTCAACATATGAAAAACCACCTTTCACAAAGAGAATTATTGTTGGTATATGCTTCCTTCCCTCCAGTTGTTGAATTGGAATCCCTGTGGCCCTACTGTGTACTGATAGTTGTAGTCTAATCCCATACACAACATTCCCCATCCCCATGTCTGTTTTAGAAGCAGCAATATGATGCTTCCTCTGCAATTTGGAAAATAAAGCAGAATGTTGGTTTATATATATATATGGGTTTTGTAATCTGATTAATCCAGAATTCCAACATAGAAAAGGTGAGATACCCCAACATGAAGCACCTCACTGAGGTAGTTGCAGTATTCACAGGTATATGGTGCATATGAAGAAACATCCTCATGACTATATCTAGCAGTAAAGACAGTATGAATTCCTGGCTAAATGTGTTGTGGAAATAACCTTAGGGTGGCATTGTGTCTGCCTTCAGTCTCCTCTTTGAAAGCATCTTCAGTTTAAAGGGTTATGCTGGCCAAGGTCAGCTGGAGTTAAATACAACATTCAAAATCACAACTAGTGATATCTTTATTGGGCCAACTCCAAAGCAAAGAATACATTATGCATGCTTTTGAAGCTTTGTGGTTTCTTCATCAGGCAAAGTTGTTAAAAATCATATAGAAGAAAAAAGGTAGAGTCACAGGTCTACATTCTGTCTGAGATGTTGTCAGTTAATATGGTACTGAGAGATTTCAATGCAGGAGAGGCATCTAGTTGGAGTTAAAGTTGTCCATGTCCAGTAAGCACCTAGATAGCAGACTAAGCAGGAATTCAAGTCACAGTCTTGTGAACTGCTTCTTTTCTTAATTGTAGTCATTAATTAGTTAAGTATGCAAAGCCATGCCCTCTTTTCTGGCAGGAATGTGTATGTGACAAACCTATACAACCTAATTCTATATATTTGTCCCCCGGGATCATTCTGGTCAAGCTTATGCCAAACAGGAACTCCATTTTCTGCTTTTGTGTCTGTATGTATTCCACATGTCTGGCTCAGCTGGCTAACTTAGTAGGAACATGGGCTGGCATCCTGTTGAGTAGTTACAAATACATAGACTAGCCTTACACATTTGTAACTGTTTAATATTGATGTTTATTATCATCATATCACAGTTGCCACAACAGCAAATGCTGCCACAGACACTGAGTGATGGAAGTCTGTTCTGGTGCAATAGGGTGACATTTCCAGCTCCTTTCCAGCAGCAATTTGCAGTGCAACAATCAGAGGCAAGACCCCATCACAACTTCTCATCCCACTGCAGGTCGCTGGTGGGAAGGGACTGGGAATGTCATCCCATTGCACCTTAATTGCCAGCAGAACAGATCTTGATTGATCAGCGTGAATACTGACTGTTAAAGGTAGATTTGGGCAGTTGTGCCAGGAGACCATGTTATTAAAAGTATTTGTAACTACATTTGTGATGCAGGATCTCAGCCACTATTTTTTATATTTGTTCTATTTATATCCAGCCTCATGTTATTTTTATATATATATATATTACCCCACCCTTCCTCAGTGGACTCAAGAGAGCATGTACGGCTTCTTTCCTCTCTACTTTATTCTCACAACAATCCTGTGAGATGGGTAAATGAAAGAGATTGACTTAGAGTTGGAATTTCATATTTCATGCCTCAGGGTTTAAACCTGGATTGCCTATGTCCCAGGGCAACACCCTAACAACTTTAAGCTGCTGGATTCTCCAGTGTGATCATGTATGAGGGAGTCTCATGATGGTCTCATCCTCTTGTTCAGCATTAGTGATACTTCCATACACTGCCTGAAATCATGTTAAGGGCTGGCAGATCAAATGTAACGTGTGGCTGCTGGCTCTCCAGCCATTCTGATCACGGGATGGGGAGTGGAACTATGCCCACACACTGTGGTATGGACAAATGAAGAAAAACCTTGTGTAAATGGGCATTGGATACCTCTTAATACAAATGTATGAATAATACAATTATTGATATAACCAGGAGTTACGCAGGTGTAGCATCCCAAGAGGATTCTGGCTCAGTATTTTTCTGAGGCTCTGGATCAGATCTCTCAGGTAACCTTCAATCTACACAAGGGTCCTGATAATTTTGGCTAACATAATCAGCAAAGGAGAAGAACATGACCTTGCACATAATATATTTGTCTAAAGCTATATGCTCCATATATATGCTACAAGCATGGTCAGCTTTTTGACATGATGGAGACTGATTCCTTGGAGGAGCAGTAACTGGAAGCTCCCAAAAGGAGCCATTGACATTATTGCTGCCACAGTCCAGCATTTCTTACACTTTCCAGAACAAATTTGCTGTTATTAGCCTTTAGTACCCACATGTATATATGCAATCCTTTCATAAAAGTTAAGCTAGAATTATGTCCTGGAGTGGGATGTTTTCCTTGCTTTTACATTTTGGAAGAACTCCCCCTCTCCGTTCAAATAATGTCAGTTGTGCTTGTCTTTGTTATTCCACAACATGCTTGCTGTTTCAAGAATATAATAAAATATTTTATTTTTTGTAGCATAATGACAGCAGCTGCCACCTTAATCCATGCACTACTACGCCAGAGGGAGGCTTAGATAATGGCAAGGAGTACAGACAGCACATTCTCCATTGCATTCAGTGTTCTGGATAAAAGAAATGTCATTTCCCTGTTTTATATCAAAACATGTTGGCTGGATTAAAGCAACACTGTTGAAAATCAAGGGAAGACAAACAGCCAGCGACATTGCCTTGCAAGCTGCTTTTGTACTGGGCCATTTGAATCTTCAGCCTACCAACCTTTTGGAGACCATACCATCATCCATAGGATATAGGTTTTGCTCAGGCTTCAAACTGGAGCCATGAAGTGAATTTGCCAGAGGCTATAAAGGGATTCTAGTTCTCAGCTGCAGAGAAGGATTTAACGGATGAAACCAGGCTTAGAACTGCTGGAGATACGCTCCATAGAGTGTAGCAGGAGCCCTCTTCACCTCTCAAAGGAAATGCACGTTCATACATTTGCTGTAGCGATGCTATTGAAGATTTTACACTAAAATTAAAACATTTGCTGACTTTCCTGTAGAAAAGGCAGTTATTAAAAAAAAACTTCAGAAGTGTTTCTATTCCAAGGCTACAGTCCACAGAAAATTAGTCATGTCAAAGACTCATTGATTTCAATGGGCCTCAAGTATGCCTTTCTTTTGAGTCAATGGTCTTGAACACAATCGTGAAGTGTGGATTAAATCCAATTTTAGTCCTATTTAGAATAGACCTATTGAAATGAGTGGAAATTATTAGTCACAACTAACTAGATAGGACTAACACTGGATGTATTTCTTAGTACAATATTTCTTAGTACAAATGTATAACCCTCCTCATTTCATAGATAACTCAAAAATTATGGCAGCATTTTAGAGGCCATGCTGCAGCTGCCTTGAAAGAACATAAGAACAAGTCTGCTGTGTTAAACCAAAACTTTAATCCAGATCAGGGATGGGAATTGGGCTGCCTTCCAGGCATGGTTACACTGCAACTTTCATTACCCCTACCCAGTATAGCCAATAATGAGTCATGCTGAGAGTTGTAGTCCAATGGCAGCTAGAAGGCCACATGATTCCCACTTGGTTGCAATTCTAGACTACCATCTATTTATGCTATGCAACCCCAATGTGTCTGCTAGTGTGTCTGAATCATATTTTTTGCCAAAGGCTTGCTCACTTCTGCTTCACTACAAAACATAAGCCCTGGACAGGTAAGTTGGCTTAATTAGCAAAACACCCATCAAACAATCATTCTGCTGGACTCTTTGTAAAGTGTGTGTTAGAATGTAAAAGAGATGATGCTATTTAGAATATGAGAATTTATAAACTTTATTTAGATGTTCAGTATGGATGCTGAATCAACATGCAAAGAAGAAAACACTCTAGTCCTATCTTCTTCATTGTTATCCTCCTCATGTGAGAGTAATGAACTTGAACAAGAGAGTTTTTGCTACCTGTGAAGGCCTTGCACACAGTTGGGAACACTGAATGGAGAATAACCAGGATGCCCAATTGCAGAGCTTTCAGACATTGCAGCAGCAATCCTGCTCAGGCTCGTTGCTCTTTATATGTGGAAAGCAATTAGAGACATAAGGGACAGTGTTAGCACACCTTCTTGTTCAATTGATGAGTCAACCCACTTACTAAATGGTTGAATGGGGCTACTGTACCTCTCTAAAACCGGTACAGAGTCAACCCTGATAGGATTGTCTGCTCTACATCACCTGGCAGCCTGAGTCAATAAATAAAGTCTTAAAAAACAAAGTTGCAATAAAAACCACCCATCGCATCTCCCACATTAGGAAATCAGAGAATGACATCTGGAAATTCTGGTGTGTTTGTATGTGTTTACAAGTGTCTTTTCACACTCCAACACACATCTGTTCCCTTGCCCACTACTCTGTAGGATGGTAAAACAGATTACGATTTCTACTGAGATATTAACTGAAGCTCTCAACAAAGGGCATTCCCCCCATCTTATATTTGAAAAGAGTTAACAGCAAAGAGTGAATGTGTACATAACTGATTTATTTAAAAAAAAAAAACCAATGCAACAGATAATCAAAATGAGTGCTATTGAAATATTCCATACATTCAATAAAGAAATGTGTTTAAAATTACTTACATCCAAACTCTGGTGTGATCCCTGTTTAAGTGTTTCTTTCCATGGAAAAAGATTTGCAATGTATTAAAGAATATGATTCTCTTATCACCAAAGTGCTCTTTAGATGCTCTCCCAGGTGTGTAGGAGCTGCTTATATGTAAGCAGTTCCCCTGTGGCTGGAAGAATGTATAAGAGGATGCATCCATGTGGGCAGAGGTCACAAGGACCTATTCATATAACAAAGCATTGTGCTGGTGGGCCACAGGAAATACCCAGGCAATTGGTCTCTTCACCTATGCTTGTTGATAGCTGTGATCCCACTGAGATGAACTGATGTTGGTCACGATATGGTAAATGGTGTAAATCTAGTATTTGATACTGCCCCTAAATGCTTTGTAATGAGAAATTCAGGAAAGTTCACAGACAAATACTCCCACTTTTTTAAAATGTCAGAAGTAAAAGTAGTGCTTTTACACACAAGTCTACTGAATTTTCTAATGCTTTTGCAGCCCTAGCATCATGGCTGCTTTTTTTGGATCTTGCAATTAGAAGGGAATTTGTATACCGCATTCCAGAAAAAGGAAAATAGTAAATTTACCTTCAGAGATACTTGCTGTACAAGATGTTGGGGATACACACGAGCTAAGCTAATGCACCCTAGCTTAATCCTAAACCCTCTTCAAAGAACGGGTGGGGGATGGGAGAGTGCTCAATACAAAAATAATGCCCAGCATAGCAAGTTATTTTAACAAATTCTGTAATACAAGTAGAAATACAATCCTAATTGCAGCAGCATACCAGAGAAATATAACGATGATGAAAATTTATAATTTAAAAGACAAATGCCCAGATGTTCAAACATAGCCAGAACATTTGTGAAAAGGAGAGCAATTAAACATTCACATTCTGCCATGCCACATAAAATCAGCTTGGTAAGGTCACTTCAGGCATAAGTGAATAAGCATGGGAGCCAATCAAGAACATAAAGTCTGAGGTCAACCACAGCACTTCACACAAAGCTCTTCATAAAAGCAGCTTTCCTGAGGTTTTATTTATTTGCTAGGAAGAAATCTACTACAAGCCTCGGTAGAGTGGACACAGCTATCCCCTTTACCTGTTGTAACAGATTAGCTGTTTTCCTGTACTTTTAAGCTGCCAGACGTGGAAGGTTTAACATGTAGAAGAGGAAGCCTAGCCAGATTTGAGGTTTCACTGTACTTAACAGATGGAAAATTTGGAAAACCTAATGTATGGGCACAGAAGGCAAATTACAGCTTCATAAAAATTAAACTAAAATTCCTGAAAGGGTTTCACTCCTTACTACAACAAAATTTTCCTGTCTTTTAAGGAGAAAGAAGATTTGGCACAGCCAAACGCACCAAGCACAGAAGATGCCCAGCTGAAAGCAGGTTTTGTGGATCAGATTTGCAGGCACACCAAGTAATTTATTCTTTGGAAGAGGTCGGAGAAAGAGAGCAACAATTTGAGAGGGTATCTGCTGTTGATCTGAAATGTCATCGCCATGCAGGATTTATAGTGAAAAAATACATTAAACAAAGAACAATATAAGTTTCTGAGATAATCATAGATTTCTTTTAAAGGAACAGAACTGTTCCCAAAGCACAGCATGAGTGTGTGTTCATCCCAAAGCAAGGGGTCAAAGCAAGCACTTCTTTTAGCAACTGTCCAAATGCAAGGAGCTTGAAAAATGGAACAATTCAAGCCACACTGTTCTTGCATTGAATTCTAGATCAAGTTCTCAGGAAAGGATGCACATAAGTCTGAAAGTGACAAAAACATTTTACATACAGACTCTCCTCATCTCTCATCACTGAGATAATACAGATCACCACCCACTTTTTCATTCTTTTGCCATCAGAGCAACTGCCTATGGTACTTACTAAAATTAAGCAAGTTATGGTACTTCAGTGGGCGAACAGTTACGCTTCTCTTCCTCTCCAGTACTTGGCTATTGCAAAAATTTTCCCCAGAACACAACATAGTTTAATTTGGCATTAAATAATACTCAAAAAATTCACCCTTTCAGCTTTCCTCTTAGTAAAGAAGCTAGCTCTGCAATCCATCACTAGGCTACTACTGTTCTTTCACACAATGGGTCTCTCCTAGCTTAATGTACCATTTCATTTTTTTTAGAAAAAACTACCCACATAGTTTCTTTTAGTTGTAGATGCAGCTATAGCGACAGTAACATTGGTTAGTGCAGCTAACGCTCCTATATTCCAAGAAATTTCACTGTGCCTACAATGAGAAGTCACAACTAATGAACTTTATTGGGTTTTCCACCCAAGAAGTATACTGGTACTGAGTATGTTAATGAGTCCCAAGTTACACACTTTCTGGCTTTACCACTTTAATATCACTGCTGTCATAAATCCATCACTGGTTTTTCTAGCAATGCCTCTACAAGATTTTTCAGCTTCTTACATTTCTCCTCAACACTCTAATGAGCAGAGCTTTTTGAACAAGACTGATACTACACTATATTAGACTTTTTGCTTCCTCTCCATCTGTCTTAATATGAGTTAACCCAATGTTAACTTCTGATTTGTATTTTATCATCGGCCAGAGCATCACCCGTACAACAACCATTCCTCACTTTGATATATATTCATTGATCACACTGGTCCAGCAGTGTGACATATATATGTTAACAACACATTTATACTGAATAAAATACATTTCTTTACATCATTCACAAACTCCTCTCTTCCCTAGCTTCAGCCTCCCCTGCCCTAGATCAATCATACCTACCATTTTAAAAAATGATTTTGCATTTTCACTTATGGTGAATACACTGCCTTCATCAGTCTTATCTGAAAGATAACAGACACTCCAAAACTACTAATTATATAGGTATTTTCTATAAATAGGTTAAAGCTTCAGACAAAATACTCTGGTTCTTGTGACTGAGCTTTTACAGAACAGCATTGAAAACGGCAACATCCAGCCCTTGTGATACATACATGTGCACAAATATAAAGTGAAGAAAACAAAATTCAGATGTATCTGCATATAGGGGGGAAATGGGAGGAAAATGACAAAGTCCTAAAGATGAAAATCCATGTCAATGAGTATGCAACCCAAGAAAAGCAAATAATTAAAAGCAATGCCAGCTGTGGTACTGTTTTGGGTTTCCATGTCTGATTCTGCTATTTCCAACCTGTCAGAAATCTCACAGGAGAAGTGAAATTGCAAGCTTGGCTCCAAACATTCTGATTTATAGCTGCCTCTACTGTGTGCTTTAAAGTGCCTTTGTACTGGCTGGGTGTGCTGTGTGTGAAATTGGCTTCTGTGGGTAGCAGCTGTAGAAGTAAACCTGCAACAGAATGGCCATATCCACAAAGACCTGAAGAAGTCCACAGATAGAGAACTGGAAGGGAGCTTGGTTCAGGAGGAAGTACACAGTCTTGAAGGTGTCACCACTGGTCCACATCAGCACCATCTTAACACTTTAAAGGGGAAAGAAAAGAAGGACATTTTTAAGCTGGGATGGAAATGGACTAATGAAAAAAAGAAATATAGCCATATCAGAAAACTGAAGTATTAACCCTATTGAGTCAAATACCAATGCTAGTGGGGTGGGAACCAAAATAAAGTAATACCAGTCACAAACATTTCTCATATGCTTGGCATCAATATTTGGAGATATCTCTATGCTTCTGTAGAGTAGCCAGTCATGATGTTACCCATCTCGCATTAAAGAATCTTGATAAACATAATGCCATATGATTTCATGCAATACATTAAGCAAGAAAGAAATTCCAACATCAGATCTGCACCTGTAAATACAAATATCCAGATTAATTTTTTCAAAAGCAAACCTATTTGAACATCAGGTTTTTATGGGAGTAGTTGTGATACATACCAGAGTTCAGAAAACAGATTTGAAATTTGCAATACTCCTTGGTTGCAGATATGCAACAATTCTGTGGAGCATGTATACCTACTGTCTAGATAGGATAATGGAGCCTGACACTGGACTAGCTCAAGGGTGCAAGAGACAATAAATTGGTTCAGATAATATTTCATTTTAGGCCAAAATATGAATCACCTATTTGTGCACACACATGGATCCTGCATGTTTTCCTTTGGGTAAAATGCAA
Organism: Ctenosaura bakeri; assembly: GCA_948474755.1. Classification (NCBI taxonomy): domain Eukaryota; kingdom Metazoa; phylum Chordata; class Lepidosauria; order Squamata; family Iguanidae; genus Ctenosaura; species Ctenosaura bakeri. The sequence continues at coordinate 190,822 of CAOLHI010002381.1, read as the reverse complement.
TTAAATCAGCGAGTCTCTAATTACGATTGTTTTCCATTTTGACTGAACTAGCAAACTATGGCTTCCAACTTTAATACCAGCCAAGATCTTAAACCAACTGTTTGAAATTTGTGTAAGACCCTTGCTTTTTTTCAAAGCTGTTTTCCCAGTTAAGATAAAAAGGGAGCACAGGTTTAAATGCTGGTTTATTTATGGCTTGTGCAAAGGATCTACATAAGTCAATAGTCTTTTGTTTGTTTGTCTGTTTGTTTGTTTGTTTATTGGTTTATAGTTTGCCAGCATGGTATAGTGGTTTGAATGTTGGACTACAATTCTGGAGACCAGGGTTCAAATCACTACTCAGCCATGGAAACCACTGTGACCTTGGGCAAGTCACAGTCTCTTGGCCTCAGAGAAAGGCAAAGGCAACCCCTCTCTGAACAAATCTTAGCAAGAAAACCTCATGATAGGGTTGCCTTACAGTCGCCGTAAACAATAGTTTGCCCAACCCCTCAGACAAACAGATTGTGTATATACGTAGTTATTAGACAGGTGCTCCCACTGTATAAATAGTTCACTGAAAGAAGGAGATGCACTTTGATTATCTTTTTAAGGGGCTGGCAAAGGACGGCTGAGGGGCTGCATGTGGACCCCATTTTTGTGAGTCCCCAGAATTAAAAGTGCTCTAGAGTGTCCCCCAAATGACACTTAGGTTTTTTGGAGGACATTTCTACCACATCTGGAGGACACCTAGGCTCCCTGGGGGATCACAAAAATGGGAAAAAATCAAAAACATTTGTTTGCAAAACTTTTCCAAAAAAAAGAGCAAGAGAGAGAGAAATTTTGCCTTCAAAATAAGCCTTCTGAGGTCATGGGGTATATTTTCACCTGTTTTGTCCCCACCCCCAGCCAATATATGCACATGAATTGCCTTTTTCAAAACAGGATGTGAGGGAAATGGCCCAGGAAGACCCCAAAACATGCCCCCCATGTCCCCTTGAGGGTGTTTGAGGCTTAGGGGAGGGTATTTTATTTTATGGGAACATTTACAGCAGCTGGATGTCCCTCCAGGTTTTCCAGTGAGGGGGCTCATGTGGTTCCCTAGCTTTGCATAGTTGCCCACTCAGATCTATTTCATCACTTATTTTAAATCATCATCGTGAACCTAAAATACAATAATATTCTGTCTTCCCCCCCTTCTTTCTTGTGAGGATAAAAGAAGGGAGTCTGAGATAGCTTTTATAATTTTTTTAAAAATGTTTTCATTAATGTACTCTCAGCAGTGAGAGTTAAAAACATTGCCCATTTTAAGTGCCTCTAACCGTCTTAATACATTATAAATGGATAGTGTTTTTAATGGAATGATAAGCAACGCTCAGTAAAAGCTCTGGAGTTCATTGTAATAATAACCTAAAAGATATTATGCAACATCTATGAAATATAATTGAAAACAACAAGCATTTTATATCTTATTTGTCAGTTAATCAGGTGCAACCATGTGTGTGACAAAATAGGGACAGGACCTACTATTTGTCCAATCAGCAAGAGACAAAAGGAAAGGAGGGACAGATGCTAGATGGGGCAAAATTTATACTGTGGTCAAAAAGATTCACAAAATATGAATGAAAGACATGCAGAATCCCAAGGGAACAAAGAAATAAGTGTGACTGCATTCAGTGGGACTTAATCTATAGGACATATCCTCAATATCACAGCCTAAGCATAATATTTAAACCAGAGTTTGAAGACAACAAAGGTAATTATCACAGTTATGTGTTAACTTTATGTAAGACTGGATCAAGACCACAAAATAATCTTCTCTAAGACATAAGTTTAGGGTTAAAAATTAGCAATCCTGAAAGAAGACTGTCTTGATATTGTAATATAGATTTCTCATTTTGTACTCAAGGTGCCCTGAGATGCCACTTCCTCAGTGATGGCAGCCAAAAACCCAGATCGTTTGGAACTAATGGGCTCAATCCAAGCCGAGTCAGGCAAGCACAGGTCTGACTGAAATCATTGGGATAAACGAGTTAAATTTAATTATTTAATTAATAAATTTAAATCCAAATTATTCAATCTAAATTTAATTCAACTTAATTTAGCTTAAAACCACTGTCAATGCTGGCTACTCACAAGTATTTGAACTTTGTTCATTATTTGTACATTTGGACTAGCAGTGAAAAGCCTAGAGATCAGGATGCCCTACTGGGCTTCCAGCATGCCATCGCACCAGTCACCTAGTAACACTTTCCAGCTACCAAAGAAAGTCATTATCTGGCGGTGCTGTTATTTAGTTCATCCTACCCAAGCGCACTTCCATGTATCCCTGAGATGCTGTCATTATATGAACTAAGAGCAGATGATGACTTTCTTCACAAGGAACCTGCCAAGCTGGTTCATTTATAAACTAGTACGTCCACAAAAGAGTCAGTGTGGTATAGTGCTTTGAGGGTTTGAGCATTGGATTATGGCCGTGGAGAGCAGAGTTTGATTCCTCGCTCAACCATGGAAACCCACTGGGTGACCTTGGGCATGTCACAAACTCTCAGTCCCAGAATACCCCCATGATAGGTTTGCCTTAGGGTTGCCGTAACTCAGAAATGATTTGAGGGCACACAAAACAATGGTCACAAACCACAAGTGAAGAGCATTGTCAGTAACGACCAAGCTCTGACATGGAACCCTGGGCATACTTCAACGTTGTCATATGTGTACAAAACTACAAGACTGGGAGAAAAAGTGTTAAAGTTAATGCCTGACGGTGTATAAGTCTCCTGTCTAAAATATATAATCAACTGCATCTGAATGTCAACATATTGTATGTGTAGTATTTACTATGTACCTAATCCCAAGCAACAAACTTCTATCATAAAGGCAAACTTGGAAATGTATATATAGAAATTTAAAAATAGTTTTTAGCTCTGGACAATGTGAAGTGCTTCCCTTTCTTATACTCATTAACCCTTCTATTTAAAACTTGTTTTAAAGCATGTTGTGCACCCCACCCAAACTCTTAATCTTGTGCTTTGCACATCAATTCCATCTCTTAAAAAAAATAAACAAAGCTTATTGGACAACATTTTAGTAAGCACCTACATTCTTACAGTATACTGAGGTCACTCTAACTCATTCATCAATCCTTTGCCTTTCAAGTCCACTTAAAACAGAAAAAAGATAAAAGCAACATAGCTGTGACAGCCGCAATTTAATAAAGTGCATTTTGGCCAGAGGGCCAAGAAAAAGAGGGCTGCCTCCTCCCTTCTCAGGAGCTCATCTGGTACAATTAATGACATTGGAAATTTCTGCTTCATGTGTGTCCCCATTTATGATATTATTGTCTCTTCACTGCACAACCTCAGACTTAGTTCAGAATAATGGCACTTTTGCATATATCAAGACAAGCCAGACCAGCTTTGCCAGCACAACATTCTTTTCCCTATTCAGTCATTTCAGAAGAAGACTTGTGTAAGCTGAATAAAAACATTGCCTTCTGTGAAGTCCAGCAGCTGCACAGAATTATTCTTATTTTTGAGGGAAAGAGTAGGAAAAAACAGAAAGAAACCCCAGATAGGCAGGAAGCTAGAAGTAGCACACAATCTGCCTGGAAGCAAGAAAGAAGCCAAGTGCACGGACAGATAAGGAGGATTTCATTACACAAAGGTTATTTTTCCCATTCTGAGCAGCTGTTTTTTCAGAACAATTTTCCTCTCCATTAGTGGAAGGGGGAAAAGATGCAACAGAGCAATTATTTTATGGAAGATACAGAAGGCATTTTAACAAACTGAGGAAACTCTGCAATCCAAACCAAAGACCCTAGTTAATTTTAAAAGAATATCAGTGTAAATCGCCAAGATCCATCAGCAGCACAAGTGGGATTGTACTGGCAGTCTCAAAAACTCAGTGCTCACACCACATAGCTGCCCCGAATGAAAGTGCTACTAAAGGCAGGTGGCCAGCTTCCTCAGACCCACTGGCAGGACACACCCTTTCCAAACCTGGGAGCCCCCCCCCCGCCATCCTATTATAGCAGATTAAAATCAGAAACACCCTGTACCCTCTAGAGGTCTTGGGAAACAATTTCACAAGCTTTGAGGAGCTCCTAGACTGTTTTAGAGCCAGAAGAAGTCTTCTATCCCAAACAGGAAATGGACAGAAGTCACTTCTAGGGCCCTTTTCGCATTGAGGCTTCTCACTCGAGCGAGGAGGGCGGCTCGCGCGAGAAGGCTCGTCCGGGAGGCTGCCGTTTCCCCCTCGTTCCTTCCGCAGGCGAAGGAACGAGGGGAAGCGGCAGCCTCCCGGACGAGCCTTCTCGCGCGAGCCGCCCTCCCCCAGGGCGAAGCAGGAGGCTGTCGCGTCCGTCCCCCCCCCGCTCGCGCGAAGCAGGAGGCTGTCACGTCCATCCCCCCCGCTCGCGCGAAGCAGGAGGCTGTCGCGTCCGCCCCCCCCCACTCGTGCGAAGCAGGAGGCTGTCGTGTCCATCGCCCTAGCGCCCCACCCCGCCCCTTCCTTCCGCAGGGGCGGAGGGAAGGAAGCGCGACCCGGCCACCTCCCCGACGCTCCGCACAGGAGGTAAGTGCGCGTGGGTGCCGGGAGCGTTGCGTGAGCGTGGGTGATTTTCGCTTTGAGGCGAAAATAAAAAACCCACGATCGTGCCGCTGCAGCCCCGTGAGCGCGGCGGAAGTGGGAGTGCGTCGTGCAGAGCAACGCTCCCACTCCCGCGAGGCTCACGGGGCTGTCGCGCGACAGAAAGCCCGTGCGAAAAGGGCCTAGGTTTGGAAAAATACCCTCCCCTGTCCTGGTTTTAAACATCCCCAGAGAACTAGAGGGCTGCTCTTTTTTTAGTTTAAACAATGGAGGGGTGGGGCTGCAGTGGGGCCCCAGGACTGGCTGTATGCATCTGCATCTGCCCTAATTTGCTCACCTCTGCATTGAAATATAAAGAGGCATGTTGCTGCAGTTCCTAAGCCAGACTTGGGGTGACATTAGATATCACTTTGATATCAACAATTTGGCTCTCTTCCACCATCCCTCTCCACGTGTCTGCAAGGTCCCCCGGACAAGCTCGTAGACAGGCACGGCCACTAATTGCTGTAATATTCCAACACAATACAGGCTGGCCAGAAATAGCCGTCCCACCCCTTCAGGAGACCTCAAAGGCATGTACTCTATTATGTATGCACAATACTTACAAAGAACTCTCTGCCCCAAGCAGGAGGCTTGATTAAGAGAATACTCAACTGTTAAGCACTCTGCGTTTGCATACTGTCTACTCCTTTGTCAATTTGGACCTAACTCAAACATGCTAAATTCTGACCTTTCGGAGGCTTTGTCTCCAGCCCGAAACTCAATTGTTTTCCTCAAGTATGCACTAGCCTGTGGCTACATTTCTCCCTATAAAAACCCTTGACTTTGTGAGCTTCCTTGGATCGCTCCAGACATCCATCCCGCCTTGCCTGGCAAGCCTTCCCCTCAGTCCCACGTACTGAGACTCCATATCTTCGAACTCCTACTGCAGACTACCTGGGCTTCAGGACAGGTGTAGTATCACCCAAATCAACAATCCCTCTTAAAAATCCCTCTGTCTCACTCCCACCCTTATTTTCCATAGTTATCTGTGTAAGTGTGCTGCATACACTGTTTGATTGTATTTTAATAAAGATTACATTTATTATTTCAGTCCTGTTTGCTCCTTGACTTGGCCTGACCCCATAGACATTGGGTAAAAGATTCTGCTCCGTTGCCCTGCCTCTCACATTGCTAGCTTGTGCTCTTGCTAATTTCCCCACCTTTTGATATTTTGAGAGCGCACTTTGATGTCCCTCACGGGATCCGCAGTAAACAGGGTAATAGGCATGTCAGTATTTTACCATACAAAGACATAAAAAGGCATCCACACAAACTGGGAAGAAGAAATGCCTAACATAAACTTTCATGGACACAGTCCATCCCATGAGGTGCATGGAGTGACGTTTCTGCGGACAAACATATATATACAAACAAAGGAAGGGGCATGAAAAGTGTGCATTGAAGCATCTTAATTTCATGAAGTGTACGCAGCAATACATTTGGACAACAGTCTAATCTTGGGGCAGGCAACATATAGCCCTGCAAGCCATTTTTGGAGCCCCTGTTGCCCCTTCCCAACAAACACACACTCACATTTGGTGCTGCTGAATTGGTCACAGTGCTGGTGCAGAAAAAAAAAGATGTCCATCTTTTCCTCTTCCCTTACAGAGTGGGAAGGAGACACTCTGCTCTGCACATTGGCAGAGATCTACGGTGTTCTGACACCTTCTTAAACCACAGAAAACTACAACCCTTGCTACCAAATTGCAGCAGCCATGGTGTGACAAAATGGCAGCCTCCACCAAACTGCAGTGGTGGCAATACTGCCCCAATGGATTCTGGGAAGGAAGTGGAGGCAATGTGACTACCCAATCCCTGGAAGTTCCCCATCCCCAAGTCATTGTGGAAGATTCTTGTTACAGATTAATTTTTTCTGATTACAGAATGAATGAATGATTTCCCTGCAGATTTCACAGGGGTTTGTATTCAAGTGGGCATGAGTTATCAAGGGGTCTTTCTATTAGGAAAACATCAAAATCATCATGGTTGTTTAAAAAAAAAAGCCAAACTCACAAACAGACACACCAAAGCAGTGTTGAATTGGAATCAGGTGTGTAGTGAACCGTGCTGCAATATGGCTAGTTAACTAGCAAGAGGTGCAAGAGTAACATCGGGTTTTGCAACAACACATATGCCAGAGGGAACGAAGGAAGCGTGAGCTGCTTTGAAAGAGATGTTATTGCCAGAGGCTCAGGCAACAAAAATAGCACTTCCCAGAGATGTAATTCACTACCATGGTATCCAGTGACAACACGCCTCCCTAATACAAGTGCCTTTCTTATAGCTGAGGTTTATAAAATTGCTAGTTTAAACTATGGGATGCAAATGCAGCAATCCAGTTATGCAATACAGAAAGCTCCACTTACAACAAACAAGGGAGTTTCCAACAGCAATTACATCTAAATTGAAAATATGACAAGAGTTATCTGATTGTCTTCATGTCTCAGAGGAACACATAAGAGACACTTTCATAGTGAAGCATTTTCAAAAGATTCAAGATATTTGTGTAGCAGTGGCCAGAGTGGACAATATTAAGGCACCAAGGAATGAGGAACGTCCTTGGTAGAATTCTAGGATTTCTTTTCTAGAAAGAGAATTTCTAGACAGATTTTTAGTCAGGGAAGATGCATATCCAAAAGCTAAAGGGAATCCAGAGAACTTCCTCTCAAGAAAGTGCTTCAAACTGTACAGCTACCACAACATCTAAGCATTCACTACAATATTGTGACAATGAAACATGACCCCATTCAGCTAGCAAGTGTTGCAGGCACCTACTGGCCAAAATCCATGTTTTGAGTTTGAGTGGATGACTCCTTATTGTTGGCACTTCCTCCTTCTTAAAAAATTGGTTCTTCAAAGAAGAATTAGCAACAGGCAGCCATCACAGGCTAATCTGAAAGCCCACATAGTGGTTTCAACATTGGACTGAGACATTGGAAGACCACAGTTCAAATCCTCGCTCAGCCATGGAAACCCACTGGATGACCCTGAGCAAGTCACACCTTCTCAGCCTCAGAAGAAGGCAAGGGCAACCTACCTCTGAACAAATTCTGCCAACAAAAACCTTGTGGTAAGGTTATGGTTACTATAAGTCAGAAATGACTTGAAGGCAGACAACAACAACAAAACAGGCTAATTCTCATGTGCTCCACTCTGCTCTGCACAGATAGAGAGTCCTAAGCCCTTTTGCCAAGCCTACCTGAAGGCAAAGCAAATAAATACAAAGAACTACCTCTGGATTTGACTTACCTAAACCTCAAACAAGGCAGTCCTTAACAAAACTCTGTGGAATATTATAAGAACATAAGCAGTAATTTGTTAGCCCTTCAGTTCTGCATATGGGGAAAGTTTTACAGAGAAATTCCCTTTCAGAAAAGCAGTGAACAGATACCCAACTATAAAAATAAATTTACTGGGGACAGGGGATAAAACAGAAAGGACAAAGTGAAGGCAACATTCAAACAGAGAATTGCAGACAAAATTGGTAAATTTTGCATACAGCACATTTTGCATGCAGTAAATCTAATTTAACTAGTTATATGTCACCTACTTGAGTAGAACCTTGGATTCAAAATACACAAGGTTTTCTGTCAGAGAGGATGGTTTGAGAGTATTTTGGCCTCCTGATCTTTGCTAAGAAGGCAAAGAACATGAGAATTATGACATTACCTGCCCCCTTAGTGGAAACTAACAGTTGTTTTGTTCACTACTATGATGTCAGTTGTCCATTCAGTAAATCAAAATATTATTTAGTGGCTGGATCCACCCTCTTTATGATACTCCACCTGAATTATAAAATAGCTGACCACTTTCAGTTGGAAGAAAGTGTTGTGCAAAGAAGTTTACATTCTGAATATTTGGTCAGATATTTTAAATCAGGGTGCACACTTATTTACATAGGCTTCCTGCAGGCTGCCAGCTTACACTGTCCGTTGATTGCCTATTGCCAATAATAGTTATAGAAAAAACACTGTGGTCACTGTGAATTCTTTTTGTACATGTACACGGATATTATGTTTGATATGTAGTTGTCAAGAATATATTGTAAGACTGGATAAAGGTTGAAAATATTTACAGTACTCAGTTACATTGGAAGTTATATTGTAAATGACACGTTGTGATCAATTGGTTGGTTGGTATAAATAGTAATATTCGATCATTGCTTTATGTTTTTTTTATCCCTCCCCCGGGTAGTAGTTCAGATCTGAGGTGAGCTTTCAGTTTTTCTGATGGTCTTCTTCTGGACAAATTAATGTACACATACCTGTGTTTGCCCTACCACTCCAACAGATTTTACAAACTCAGAAGTGGATTTGCACCTTTGCTTTCGGGAGGGCGGGGGATGGCATGGCCTGCAATGGGTTCTGGGAGTAAAAAGTTAGCCTGTGGACCGCTGGAGTTTGCTCACCTCTGACATGAAGAATAAAATATATTTTTCATCAGCCATCTAGAAAAGCCATCCCTTGGCACAGATTGGCCACTACCACTCTCCAAAGAAAAAGCTGTAGATGCCGTGACAGTTCTGGTGCAATAAGCATATACTGCCTCTGGGACTGGGAGTTTTGCCACCTTATAGCAGATAGCCAAGAGCTGGAAATGACCCAAGCTTGGTGCAGACACAGTAATTGGTTTGGAAAAGTATCAAATTCCTTTGGGAACACTTTCCAATCCTAAGTGCAGATGTGTTCCTTCCGCCAATAGCTGTGGGAAACCATATTGTTTATTTCCTTTACAGTAGCAGCCATAAGAAGGGCATGGTTCAGCAAATGGAAGGTCTATTCTCTATTGAGGTAATCATGTACTTCTTCATCTGTTTTACAAACTAAGGGCAGCTCCTCAGACAAAAAAGGGTTATCCATTATTCAAGGCATGGAAGTGGTATGGAAGCATGACAGAGTTAGGATAACTAAATTTTACATACATTATCCACCAAAGACAGTTATTTATGGGGTTTAGTAGATTTTGTTGCATAGCTGACAAGTGTGCATGCCTTACACAGTTGAATGGCACAAAGGAATCTAGCACGTGAGGAATTTCTTGTTTTGATAACACAATAACAAGAAAAACTACATCTGTAAACATCTTCCTACCTTAAAAGGGCAGAGGAACTCTTATAAGAAAGGATGTGAGCCCAAGGGGGGGGAAAACTCACCTTGGCCACATACATATGGCTATAAGATAACAGTAAATTATTTATAAAACCACAGAAATAGAGATTTCAAATTCTAGACACAAAACATGCCAGTAGATCAATTTTTCACCCCAGGTGGGTCGTTAACAAAGTCTACACAACATTTAACTGTCCAAAATTTTATTAGTCTCAAACCTAAACATTTTACTTAGTTACAAGACTCCCAGTGGAAATGTCTCCATTATTAGAGTCATCCATCTATGGTCAGAGTGCTTATGCTAGCTTTCCTTTGCACTGAACAAGGATTTCTACTCTTATTTCTTTGAATGTTCACTTCACCATTATTTGAGTCTGCTATCAGTTGTAAGCAGAAAGAACTAAGGAGTCTGAAAAACAATTAATTCTTCTCTTCAAATTGCTCAGTGGTTTCACCACACACAAGCATACACAATAATATGAGGAAAAGATGTATGTTTCCCTGATGTAATTACACTCTTATTATAATGGCCACCAGTGTTCATTTTATACACTGTACAATTAAAATCTCCAAAATCTTAATAGGCTATTTGCCAATAGATGATTGATATTATGAGTTTACATCAAGAACGTGCTCCAAGAATAGTCTGATGAATTAATATGCAAAAAAGGGAGGCAGAATGAAGAAAAAAGAAGATGTAAGTGGTATAACTTATGGAAATATCCCAAATTCCACTAGAATATACAAACGAACATCACTGTTCTCATTTTAAAGAAGGAGAAACCACTAGGAACAGCACTTAGTGAAGATTCATTTAGCTAAGCAAAAGGCAAGTATCCATTAAAGTTTACCTAATCACATGACTTAATAAAGGCATCTATTAGGCATAACAGGACATTGCATTGGAAATCTACCTGAAAATATGCATATCTGCTTAGCAGTGTCGTTGAATCTCCTTCCTTGGAGGTTTTAAAGACTGGAAACACTGATAAGATAGATTTTAGTCTGCACAAATCTTCTCTATTATAGAATGTGGTCACAATCCAAGACTTTAAGAGGTATATCTGAACATACAACTCCACAAGTACAAGACCACCACATACACTGCAATAATGAAAACTTAGGAATGGGTCCATGACTCAGGCATGTGTAACTATGCAAGCAAAAGGGATCCCCAGAAAATCAAGTTCTGTAGGCAGAATCCTTCCCACCATCACATGACAGATCCTGGATCCAACCCCTTGTATATACAAAGACTATAGACAAAGTGGACTTCCTGTACTGAAATATATCAGGCAGCCTTTTCTTTGACCTCTGTGTGCACTGGAGCACTTACATCAGGAGACCATGCAAACACAAACACAAGTTAACTTGTATGCATAAAATCTAAATGTATAAAATTAGTTCTACAACTGAAAGCTCTTCCAGATTTGCAATTTGTGCTGGTTTGTGTCACACCATCTAATATCACAGTTCTTGCTGCTCTGTGCCACTACTAGGCATTTCCCTGCCCAAATGTTACAGCCATATTTAGGGGCCTTCAAGGCAAATTCAGGGTCATTTGTAGGTGTGACATAGGTTGTGTAAGTGGTTGTACCTAATACTTTCCTTTCTCTTCCCATTTTGTCTCTGGGTACATTTCCTGTCCACAGTGCTGCCATAGATAGACAGACAGATAGATAGCTTTAGAAGTAAAGTACTAAAGTGTTTCAGCAGATTACAAATGTTACACGTTACAACCATGCACACAAATAATATTAGTTTTTAAAATGTGCCTTTTAGGTAGGAACAAAATACTTTGGAAAAGGAAGGGAAATAACCCATAGCATCATGCAATTAGCATTTGGGTCAGGAAAAAAGCTTTAGGTATAGCATACGGTCATGTTCAGCCACATTTGCCCCATCTAGGAGATGGTTAAGCTGCACAATCTACACAACAGACCAGTAATGTCACTTTATCATGTCATATCTTAGGCATATTAGCCCTGATTTTAAAAATATTGTCAGTATTTCTACTCTTTTATTAATTCAGTGCTACAACTTGCACCATGTAAATGCTACATTTACCCAAGATGGCTTGCTGTATGATTTCTCATCAAATGCAATTTGACCCATATGGTCATTCTCAACTAAGGCCTTTTCCGCACCTTACCTGGTCCCAATGTGGGCGTGTGGGGGTCACGTGAGATGCCTCCTGCAAGAGGCACTTGTGTCTCCTCTGCTTCTTCTCCGCAGCAGCTCCCTGCTGGCTGGAAGGAAGCATGAGGGCTCCACCCCTTCCTTTCGCAGCACAGCCAAGTACTTTCCTAGGCTGTGCTGGGGGAGGAAGCGCGAGGGCCACATCTCTGGAGGCTCTGCACACAAGGTAAGTGCATGTGGAGCCCGGGAGCAACGCACGATCGCACATCATTTTTGGCAAGAAGCCGAAAATTATATATTCCGTGATCACCGCCTACTGGCCCCAGCAGCGTCACGCGATTGTGAGGATGTCATGTGAAACAGTCCTTGCAGTCACACAACGCTCCCGAGGCCCTTTTGCATGTGAAATAGCGTGTGAAAAGGGCCTAACCCTATGGGATATTTCACTTCATTATTGTATCTGATGAAGTTAACTCTAGTGATGGGGACATAGACCATAATAATAACTGTGTTTTCTTTTAAAGTGTGACAAGGATCCATATTTACTACAGTGGTATGGCTTCACTGTAGCAAGTAAATGACATCATACAAGACAGGCTTGAATCCAGCAAAGAAGCTAATTGCAAGGAAAATGGAGTCAAAGAAGCTGTGGGGAAATTTAATTGTAAACAAGATTCCAGATTAGTACTAATGCAATTAATGGTCAATTTACGTTCAATTGCAAGCTTCCAGGCAGTACTTTTATTAATAGGGTACATTTTAAAGGCACTAATTGTTTATGAGTATTTCAAAGTCAGGTTTATTCAGTCTGTACCTAAAAATACAGAATTCCTGAAGAAGAATTAGTGCGCCTTTTTAAAGGCTGATGGTGTAAAACTTTGGTCAGCCATTAGGAGTTCTAAATTTGAAACTCATTCCAGCATGCCTGTGTGCACAACCTCTGGAAGGAATGTCTTATGTCACTTTGCAGCAATCTCTCTGGCATTACAGCAGCACTGACAACCTCAAGAGGAAGCAATATGTCCAGCCCTCATCTATCACAAAACCCAGTTAACTGGAATTGGGAAGGAAGAGCTTCAGCAGCTATTTTTGGAACTTTGGCATGAAGCAGAAACTATATCCCTGAGTGAATGAATAATATAATATGAGAGGTTTGTTACAGTCAACTTTGGGGCTGGGCAGTAGCGTATGCACGATTCTTCAGTAACAACATATGGTGGAAATTTCATAGAGAAAGATGATCCACAGCAAACTCTGTGTTGTATTCACGAAGCAAAGACATCATCATCTTGGAATGTGCCCATCAGTGATGGGCTTATCTTTGAATAAAATTAAAGTCAAACACATTAAATCAAAAGGTGTGCACCTGCTGCCAAGATCCTGACCTACATGGGCATTTCTGTGAGTGGTTAATCATTTGAATCAAGGAGCACACAGAGTGCCTTAAAAAATTCTTCTAGTGCCTAGGCAATCTCTTACTTTCAGAGAGTTTTCCTGGCGGTATACAAAGCACATGAGTGTCATTTCACTCAAGCAGTTAACATGCTAGGGTATCCAGCAGCAACATTACTTCAAAGATAACATGTAAAGCAAACCTTCAGGCACCAGTTTTGGTAATTCAGTTTTATTTTACTATCTAGTAGCCCCTACTTAATTTGCCTTGAAAACACATGCTGGGGCCTCACAGCACATCTACAAAGTCAGCACAGGCATTCTGATGACAGAATCACTGCCATGGACATTTGGACAGTGTATAGATTACTCACATGGCTGCAGTGGTTTATGTGCATAATGCCTTCATGCCATCGCAAAGGCCACTGCCCTTTGTAAAATGAGTTAATGCTAGTGGATACATCCTAACAACAGATACCTTTAATTTCTTGTTCATAGTAGACAAAAGTATTCTTTTTATTCACGGGGGCAACCTCAGAAACCAAAAGCACAATAAAGTTCTCATTATTTCTATTCTGGAATTTTACAAACAATTTAATGAAAGGTTATTATTGCTTTGGGGAACAATTCTTGTTGGAAGAAGGTCATAACAGAACTCACAATTATTTAATAAAAATTTATTTAATCTTTCTTTCTGCAATCCCCTCTAGAAAATATAAATTTATAATAGTAATAAAATATTTAAACTCTTCATTCAATTTAGCTGAAATCTTGTCAATGATTCATATCTTTGTCTTATTATACTACCTCAATGGTCTGTCTGTGCTATTTAAATATTAGACCATTTTCAATTACGGCAGTCACTGTGGAAGTCCCCCCCCCTTCTCTCATAAATATAAATATATATTAAAAATCTCTCAGTGTAATTTTAATACTCCCCATAGCCTAAATCAATGATCTTAAAATACAGTAGTTTCACATCTGAGCCAGTGAAGATATTCTTAGTTAATTTCCATGCCTTAATCACACCCTTCAGCAAGAGCAAGCTTTTGGTACATGAAGCACTAGGGACCTATAAAAGTCAACAAACACACTTTTCCTCTTCTATTTCTCTCTTCTTCCACACTCATCATCAGACACAGGGGTACTTCCCAGAATGCACTGCTTTCAAAGAGCTCTTTGTAGCTTTATATCCTGTACAGTATTAATAACATGAGGTGTAAGCAGTAGCTTGCTTAGTGAGTGTAATGCATGTGCATATTCAAAAAACCAATATAACTAATGGAAAGAGGAACAACAGCACCACTTTCAGAAGCATCTTGAGGTTGCCATTCTCTGTGTGGTAAAAAGAGTTCCAGGAAATCAGTCCCTGATATGGCTGCTACTTGGCTGAAGAGCTAAGAAACTGGAAAGTGAAGGTGCAGCCTCCATTCTTTATCCAAGCAGCAGAAGCTCCAGCTTCTTGGTTTTGGTGTTGGAGATGTTACTATAGGAATCTGTCTTCTAGAACATCCTAATCAGTCTCATTGTTGCAACACAAGCACCTAGCAGAAAATATCCTGGACACCTCCAATGATTAACTCCCTTCTCTCTCTATTCCTGGACAACTTTTTAAACTAATGCTACTAACATTTCTTGTATGATTTTGCACATCTAATGTTTACCATATAGCCTGGTGTGGGAATCATGCAGCCCTCCAGATGTTGTCAAAATGTAACTTTCACCATTCCTTACCACTGATTGTGCTGATAAGGACTGCTAGGACTTGGAGGGATGCATCATTCCCACCCATGACATACTCCTTTATATCAGAAAAGAGAGAAACACAAAGGTAGCTCTTCCCACCCATGATACCTCACCATTTCAAGAATGTTTTCTGATTTTTTTTAAAAACACACTATTATTATCTGTACATTCAACGTATTTTCCTTACTGCCACTCTCTCTGTCTCTTTCTAGTGAGTGAAATGGAATACTTGCAATACAATTTGATCTAATTCACCACTCCATTAATTTGCATGGGGCTGAAAAGTGTACTTATGCATAAAAAACAGGCCTCCTCCTTTACAGCAAGGTCACATCCTGCCCCCCTCTACCCATAACTTATATTTGCATATTAATCTAGCTACTATTTTTGGGTCAGGTACTATGGTTAGTACCATAGGAATTATTGGGAAGTGAGGCTTCCCATAGCTCTGCAGTTGTCTCCTGCAACCCAGCACACAGGGAAAAAGCTTTTGTCTAGAACTTCACATATGAATTTCTGTTACAGTTTTGGGCTGATACCACTCCAATGCATCATCAAACACTGAGCCATCCTGGACTATGACAGAGTCTTCTCACAGTCCTTAAGTGCTTTTTGCTTACAGATAGGCCTCACCTTAAAACAGCTGCTTACCGGGAATAGGCTAGACAACGGAGACACCAACACCCTGTCTAGACTCAAATGCCCAACCTCTGTGCTTATCTACTTGGGCCACATTTACAGGACTTTAACAGACACAACATTAATTCTGACTTTTATGAGGGTGAGAATTGTGCAGCCCTCCAGATGCTGTTGAACTTGATCAGCTAGCCAGCATAGCCAAAGAATGCAGTTGCAGTACATCTGGAGTGTTGCACAATTCCTACCCCTGTGTTACCTTTTCCCCCTTCTGCACCCATGTGCCTATATATCTGAAGAATAACATCCCAATGTGCTGAAGTGAGTTTTATTTCTCAAAAGCCTATGCCAAGGTGCCTGTTGCTGTTTATGTTGCAACAAGCAACACAGTTTCTTCCCTCCTGGAAACTGTCTCCTACTGATGCAGCTATTGGCCCATCTAATCCAATATGGTTTATGTTCTGATTGGCAGCAGATCTCTAGGATCTCAAAGAAAGGTCCTTCTCATCATCTGCTACCCTGCTCCTCCTTGAAAATGGAAATGTTGGGAACTGAACCCGGGATCTTCTGGAGGCAAAGCTTGTGTTCTCCAACTGAGCCATGATGGTCCTTCCTGTAGTGCCCATCTTTTCCCCAAATGCATGGCTGGGAAGCAAAAAGGATCCTTCTTGAAACCAGCTCCATTCATGTCTCTTTTAAGTACAAAACCACAAAATCACCACCTGAAGGAAACATCATAACTGCATTAATTACATCTTCTTTTTGGGTCCATTTTCAAGCTGATGTAATGAAAGCAGATAAACAAGAACAAAGGGAGACAATTTTCAGCCACTGGATTCTCCTGCACATCCTGCCAAAAAACATTAAAACCTCTCTTACCAATGACTCATCTGTTTCTGTCAGTATATTTCATTCATAACCACAGCCCATTCATCAGCATCAATATGGCATTTAGTGATTAAAATGGCCTTGTTTTTGTTTTTTTGTTTTTTTGCAATTCATCTTTAAAAGAACATGCCTGAAGTGATTAAAAAAGGCAACTCCCTCTTGCATTAACCTTTGTAAAACTCAATCTGTGATTGTATGTGTTCTCTTTTTTTCTCTCCCAACAGTTAAGACATTTCTAGGACAAATTATCCATGCTGAAGCCCTCTACAGCGTAAATCAGAAGTAACTTTGAGAGTTCCAGAAAATAATTTACTGGGATGAGATAGGTGATCTGGATATATATGCACAGAGAGAGGACAAACCTTAACACCTTTGGAAATTATGCTAAAGTTGCAGGACACCCACAAAGTAAATGTCTCACCTTAAGCAGTTTCTAAATGCAACTGCATTTTTATATTTAGAAAGTGCTCATTGCTGATGGAGTTTCCTTATATATGTCTGGTAAAGCAGGGGGGAATCTTTTTAACTAAAATAGTCGCATACAGAGTGTCAAAGATTCTGTTGGACTTTATCAGGTTCAACAGTAGGGCTACATCAAGGACAGATCAACCAATGGAATTATGTCTCCAACCACTGCCTCTAATATATGTACAGTATTATAAGCTCAGTGGCCAGGTGCCATACCCCTAGCAACAATCAGTCATGAAACTGAATCACTGCTTTAAAGGTGGCTATGCTGATACCCATCGGAGGAAGATTCCCCCCCCCCAGAAAATACCAAAACACATAGGAAGTCATGGTCTCATTCTAAATGAATTCTCATTCTAAATGTCTATTCTAGTTAAGTCAATCAACAACAAAAGCACAGAGCCTCAATTACAAGACCAAAAACACACACAAGACCATCACAAAAACAAAACAAATATATAACAAATACCAACAGCTAATAAATATGATATTTATAGCAAATATGAAAACAGAGAAACTCCAGCTGCAGGATCAAGTAGGGTTTTTGGGGTTTTTTTGTAAGAGTGATTAACAACCAAACAATAACAGAAAACTTACACAAAAATCCAGCAAACAATTACTAATGATGGGTATGCTGTAAATCAAACACTATCAAAGTCCAGCAAACAATTACTAATATAGCTGGAGTTTATTTACATGGATAATACAGTAAGTATTTTTAAATAAATAAATTATGTAAATAAAATAACCAGCAAATAATCAAATCCACAAATGCTGATAATCAAATCCACAAACGCTGAACCTGCAAAAGTAGAGGAGCAACTGTAACTGTTAACTTTCAAACAAATACATGAATCAAGACCTAGCTATCCTATGATATACATATTTCTACAAATTTTATAACATCAATCTCTAATCAAAAATGCATACAAAAATGCTTATGTTGACAAAGGTACATACAAAATTGCCTGTCTTAATGAAAATGCCATTAAAATACATATTATGCAAAACTGCACTCAAAAATGCATATATTAGGGGAAATAAGCCATGCATGTCTACAAATTTTCATGAAGACATGTTTTTAAAAACTCACTTTGGAATGAACTAAAAAATGGAAAGAATTATCACAAGTTCAAGACAAATCAAGATGAAACTGACATTCCTCCACAAGGGAAAGGAAGAGACAAAGTTTAGTGGAGATACTGACGGAAAGTGTTGAAGCTGAGGTGGCAGATCAAGAGGCAGTAGAGCAGAACGCCTGAAGGAGGATATGTTGATGGTAACAGCTATTATGGAGTTAGGGAGCTTGATGGAATGGAAGTGAAAGTGTGAAATGAAGAGTGAAGTGGACGAGGGCAGCACTGGAAGGAATGACAATGGTGGTAGATACAACAGAGGACATGCGAAGAGATGACAATATGTACATACTAGTTGTTGAGTTGGCAGATGAGGATGTGATTTTATGGAGGAAGAACAGAAAGTGCAAAAAAGGGGTGTTAAAGATGAGGAGGATCTAATGCAGAAAGGGCACTGTGAAGGGGACACTCAGTTTTGGGTTACACATTCCTTTTCTCAGATGTCACATTCTTGCTATTTGTTAACATGGCAGAACTCTGAAAATGATGCATTTCTCTCCTGGCTATTTTAATTAGATGATGTTGAAAAAATTAAACATAGTCTAATCATTAATCATGAATTGAATTCTTCCTCATAAAACAATTAGCTTCTATTAAAATACTCATAATAAGAAATGACTGGTGACTTACTAGAGTCCTGAACTGAATAGAAATTAAGTAATTCTTTCCTTTACAGATTGTGCTAATGTGCTATTTTGGGACAGCTAGTACTTCATAGTCAAGATCAGAAAGATCATTAATAGAATTGGAAGTTCGCTGCCTAAATTCTCTGCTCTGTAATATATTCTACAACCAAAGAGAGCTCCTCTTACACAGCAAATGTAATGCAAATTTAGGAAGGAAAAGTAAGGTTATAGCAATTCAGGTTTCATTTAGCATATACTGAGACAATTTACTAAATTATTGGTACAATCTGAATTGCCTTGGCAATCTTCTCAGACCTGTACTGTAAACATCAATGTTCAGGACAGCTGGTACTCATAATACATTTCACTAACTTTTATTTTATGGCTCTCTTCCTGTTATTATCATATATGTTAGGAACTCTCTAGGTGAAATGGGCCCCTGCCCCACAAATGGCCTCTGCAGAAAATAATCAAGGATGATCATATTTTCTATTTTATAGAAAAATAGTTCCTTCTTCTTTCTTTCAGTTTCAGGCTTTTTAAAGTTACAGGACACCCTATAATAACTTTTCATAATTATAGCCTACCCTTCTGCCACCATGTTCAGGGCAGGATACATGCTCTCCCTTCAATTTTATACTCACAACAAATCTGTGAGGTTGTTCAGGTGGAGAGACACTTCAACACTCTAACTGAGCCTTCCCCAATCAGAACTTGGTGCCACACTTATTTTAGAGTCTGCAAAAGTGTTCAGTGCTCCATCTGGTCAGCTTTGTTGGAATCAGGGCTTGTTACTTTGAAGGAGGTGGTGACGCCTTCTCCTAAAGATGACCTCTCTGGACCCAGAGACATGTGACGTCTACTGCCCCATTGCCAATAGTTCCTTTTTGGGCAAAGTGCTTGAGAGTGTGGTGACTGGACAATTTCAGATGTTCCCAGAAGAAAATGGATCCATTTCAATCTGGTTTCAGACCAGAGTACAGCACCAAAGGAACAATAGTAGCTCTGACTCATAAACTACTCCATGCAAAAAGATGGGACGAACGCCACCCTGTTGATCTTTTTGGATCTCCCAAAAATGATACCATTGATCATGGTATCTTGCTGTAGCATTCCTACAAGATGCAAGTAAGAAGCAGTATGTCACAGTATTTCTGCTCCTAACTGTGGGGTTTGCTCCAGAAAGTAGCATTATAGGCCTCTTGTTCAGCTTGTTTGGCATTAAGCTGTGGACTCCATCTTGTCACCCATACTGTTCCAACATCTACATGAAGCTGCTGTGGGGTGGTCATAAGGGTTTTGGGGGCAGATTGTCATCAGTATGCTGATAATACCCCACTCTACTTTCTCCTTGTCATTAGAGTCAGCTGAGGCTGTGCAGGTGCTGTACCAGTGCCTGGATGCTGTAATAGGCTGGATGAGGGCCAATAAACTGAAGCTGAATCCTGAAAAGATGGAGGCTCTGAGAATTTGTAGTTCTCAAGTCTGGAACTGGATGAGCAATCCACCCTGGATGGAGTTAGACTCCCCTTGAAGGGGCAGGTAATTATCTTAGAAATACTCCTAGATCCATATTTGTCAAGAGAATGAAAATGGAGAGGGGAAAAGAAGAGGGAATTTCAGCTCTTCGGTATCCAGAGTTCCATCAAATGGCTTTTCCCACTCACAAAGCTTTAAATGTATCTTTGCATAGGTACATACACATTTGAAACAGCATGGGGGGGAGAGTCAAGACTCTGGAAAACCAACTGGAGCATTGCAAACTGGAAGGGCAACATGTTGCTTTTCTTGTACTAAGCAAAATCTGTCAGCATTCATTGTAACTTGTACAGAAGAGTCTGAGTTCATGACAAGTGAGTCAGCAGCTTCTGCTCATGCTGAGCTGGTGAAGGTGAATTTACAGGCCCTGTTGTATGCAATCCCCATTCAATATGAAAGGAAGGGAAAGGGGGAAGTTGCCCCTTAGCTCAGAGATGTTTTGAACTAAATGGAGACATCAATACAATAGGGCCTGCTCAGGAAAACTCCTGCTACTCTGATGGACTGGGTCCATTCTAAATAATTTTTTTAAAAATATAGAACACCTAATTTTTTTCTGGAAATTAAATTAAGCCCTTAGAATATACTGACTGATACAAACATCTCTCAAGCCAAAGTTATTTTCTTAAAGTATTCTACAACTGACATAATTTACAGAGATGAGAAACTTTTGCTTCTGCAGAAACTCACTTTAAAATATTAATTTTGTATCCTTATGTTTCTATACCGCATAAAGGCTCAAGTTGGCAAAGTGAATTCTATAGTGCTTTTATTTAATAATGCATATAGAAAACTGAAAGGGTGTTACTAAGGTCCCAGCAGTGTTACTAAGAAAAAAAGCACAAGGTTCCAAACACTGAGATGGTGAAAGTAATAACTGAAAACATTATCGAATATGAAACTAAAAGCCAAAACCCAAACTAGCATCAAGATAATGGAGAAATGACAATAAAAAGTGTTTACTCCTCCCACATGCTACAGATACTGTGTGTGGATGTAAAATTAAATGCTTAGGAGTGAAACACACAACTCTGTGCTACTGAGCCTGCTGAATTTTTTTCAAAACTGCCACAGGCATCATTGGTAGAGGGAAGAGGGATAAGCTTAAGACATCACTTCAAAAATTTATCTCTGACAGGCAAAGAAATCTAAATGAGTAACAGAAATGTTCTAAACTGACGCCTAGGAAGGAAAGAGAGCATTTGCATAAAAATATTTCCTATAAACAAACAGTCCTGTATGTAGCAGTCAGATGGAAACTGGCATGTCTACAAGTTACACATGCCTGTATTTTGAGCCTGGTCAAAAAAGTCTTGTCAAAGTCACTTGGATTGTTTCAAACATGACATGCTCCTTATATTAAAAACATTAGTGGAGTGGTACAGACACCATGTGAAGTATGACCATTGGATACTTGGCAGTGTGTAAGCAACTGACTGTGGTTTCACCGGACATGTACACCAAGCAGATAGCCTGCAAAACAGACAAGGGCAACCCCCCACATGCAGTAGCCTGCATGTGATTTTTGTGCTTCTCTGGGTGATGCTCAGAAAACAAAAATGGTGATCATCTGAGCAATTTATCAAAGTCAGCAATATTGCCACACTCATAAAGATTTTGTTTTCCTGCAAGTTTGAATGATTAAGAGAGAAAAAACTATTTTATGCAGGCAGGTATGCAATACTTCTTGGAGCAGTACATTTATCTGTATATTTTTCTGACACCAAGGACAGAGATAAGATGAATCAATATACATTGTGAACAGAAAAATGAAAGACTTTTCAGCAGATCTTTCACCAATGACTTCCAGATAGTGTATGCTGAAACTACATACATTGCAGATGACACCAAACTGGGACGGGTTGCTAAGACCCTAGAGGACAGGATGAAAATTCAAAATGACCTTGACAGATTGGAGAGCTGGGCCAAAGCTAACAAAATGAATTTCAACAGAAAGAAATGTAAGGTCCTACACTTAGGTAGAAAAAATGGAATCCACAAATATACAATGGGGGACATGTGGCAGGATAGTAGTACATGTGAAAGAGATCTAGGAGTCTTGGTAGATCACAAGCAGAACATGAGTCAGCAGTGTGATGAGGCAGCCAGGAAAGCCAATGCATTTCTTGGTTGGATCAATAGGAGTATGGTGTCTAGATCGAGGGAGATAATGGTACCACTCTATTCTGCATTGGTTAGGCCTCATTTGGAATACTGTGTACAGTTCTGGGCACCTCAATTCAAGAAGGATATTGACAAGCTGGAACGTGTCCAGAGGACGACGACCAAAATGGTGAAGGGTCTGGAAGCCATGGCCTATGAGGAACAGCTTAGGGAACTGGGTATGTTTAGTCTGCAGAAGAGAAGATTAAGAGGTGACATGATAGCCATGTTTAAATATTTCAAAGGATGTCATGTCGAGGAGGGAGCAGGCTTGTTTTCTGTTGCCCCAGAGACTAGGACAAGGAGCAATGGATTCAAGGTGCAGGAAAAGAGATTCCACTTGAATCTCAGGAAGAACTTCCTGACAGTCAGAGCAGTCTGGCAATGGAATATGCTGCCTTGGAGTGTGGTAGAGTCTCCTTCTTTGGCGATTTTTAAGCAGAGGCTGAATTGCCATCTGTTGGAAATGCTTTGATGTGTGTTCCTGCATAGCAAGGGGTTGGACTGGATGGCCCCTGGGGTCTCTTCCAACTCTATGATTCTATGATTGTACAAGGCAGAGCTGCATCTTCTAAAATTCTTCATGCACTCTGTTTGTTCTATGTTACAATGATGAAAAGCTGATAGCTTTTCTAGATATATACTTGGGAGGGGGGGCTTTGCCAAGGCAATCTAATTTTGTAATATAACATACATTTTGCAGGCTATGCACATGTGCTTATTTACCGTAAGATTCATTCCTTACGCTGTCTAATACAGGGTAGTGGAAGTCCTAATCAGTTCCCATCACTCCCACCTATGCTTTGGAAATTTTACCAGGCATTACCTGTGCAGTGTCATGGGTATATCCAAAACCTTGTTTTGTTTCCTAAGAGATGCTCAGAATCTCAGGATACTGAATGTTGCATTAATGTGCTCACATTTTCACAGAATCCCAAACTACACAAGTCTGCCTATGATACAATATATACAAGAAAAATTATACATGCACACATGAAGGCACAAAGACCTTTTTTTTTTCAAGTATACATTTGGCAATTGATCTCCTTTGCTGCACAAGAGGCTTGCAACTGGATAGGTGTTACATGTTTTCTTCTTTGTGTCTTCTCTTTTAATGGTTTCTAAATTGTGTTTTAACTTATTTATGCTTTTATTCATTACTATTTAATTCTCAGTGCAATCATGTGGGAAAGGCAGAACATAAATTCAACATAAATAAACTCGATCCCTCAATTCTGCTATCCTCCAACACTCTCCCAGTACAAATACAGCTCAGCCATAATTCCTGGCTGTAAGAAAAAACATCCTCAGCACCAATCATTTGGGTCTGACCAGCTCCCAGAAAAATCACCTAATATCAGAGTAAGATAGAAGGTCAATTCTCTGGAGAATGAGACAGGTCCAAATGTTTGGCTTTGAGGGCATCTTTTCTGAGAACCAGGTATTTCCATGTGAAAGGATGTCTTAACACACTGAGATGTCATGCTAGAAAAAAAATGTCAATTGCTACAATATGTTTTGTCCCAGAAAAGACCAGCACTTTACCCCATCACAACACAACAGGTTTTGTGCAGAAATATTATATTTTGTACATGAACTTTTTAATTTTTTTATTTTGCAAAAAAAGGTCACCAAATGTATTTTTAAAAAGTGGAAATATGGAAAAACATTCATAATCCCACCTAGCAGAGAGGAAACTTTAGTAAGTTTAGTTTCATTTTCACACATGCAGATGGAATATATATATGTGTATATATATTCCTGTTCTAAGGGCATATTAGCATGTAAGAGGTTGGACAGGGGGCTGAGCTAGGGAGCATTGCTGGCTACTGTGCCACAGCAGAATAGTGGAGCATTTGTCACAGCAGAAGCATGGCACCAGCAGGGCTTCCTAGAGCTGCTGTCACAGTGGATCTTCACTCCAGTTAGATGATGGGTAGTTCTCTCAATGGTGAAGAAGAGAGCTGAATTTACCCCATTTTGCCATCTGAGGCAGAGGACTTACCCTGCTTGATGAGAGTGCTGATGCTGAACAGACGCACGTCTTACATTACATTATTTTAGCTTGTCTCCAACTACCTTAAATTTACCAGCCACAGTGTGAGTCTCCCTCTAGACAAAAAGAGTTTCTTTCAATCTTATGTCACTGTTCCCACCAAAACAATGAAGCTGTACCAGAACTCTGGTTTTATTTTTCTTGTTAAATCAAAATAGTTCAGGAATTGTTGCTGAAAGAACAACACGTATCTGGACAGTGCCAAAAAATTATCTGAAATAGTTAAGGTAATGAACAGAATCTTACCTCATTCCTTCAGTTGATCTATTCTGGTAGTTACGGTAGAGCTGTGGGACACCCAGCATGGCTTCAGTGAATACAGCAAGGAAGCCAAGAGTTTCAACAAAGATCATTGAATCAAGGGAAAGGTAAGTGATGTATCCTGTTACTCCAGTGAAAGCCAGAACACATTGCACATAATCTGTAAACTTGTTCCAGTGCCAGAAATAGTTCAAGTCAAAATCTGCAAGACAATATTTATAGATAACAATCAAAACAATTCACTTAATACTGCCTGCACTTTAAAAAATAAAAAGAAAGTGAGGAATAATAGTGGATTATTCAGACAGTTTGAGATGGAAGACAAACTGAGAATATAACACACACATCTGTAACAATTGTACATATATAGTTAGCAACAATTACTTATAATGGCAGTAGCAAGAGGTGGTGGTGGTGGTGGTGGTGGTGGAAATCAACCGTATTGAAAAGGCTAAAAGTGAAAATACACTCCTAATATATTTCAAGGCTTCATAAATCACGTGTTACACACATGAGAAGCTGGAAGCTTCAGGCTCACACATTCTTTCCTCACCACATTCATCATTATAAAAAGCATTTATGTTTGCCACTGCATTTGAAACTGACAAACAATATGCTTTATACGAGCCACGGTTTTCTGGGTCCAAATGCCATGAACTACAATTAGGAATTTCCAGCTCTGCAGAATGCTACACATGATGACAGAACACAGTTTCACATTTTGTCTGAAAAGCTTATCATGCTTCCAACAATCACTCATAACAAAAGATAGCTATGCTTTTGATCCCAAGTTGGCCTTCTGTTCATGAAAAAGACTGCAACTCAGCAAAGGTTCTGTTGGCAGAAGGGCTGAACCAACTTTCTTCCTTTTTCCTACACTACCACTTTCTACACTGTTTTGGGGAAGGGGACAGGCCAACTCTCCTGTGCAGATTTTTGGGTGGTACGAGGAGCTGTAGTGAAAAGTTGACAAGAACTGTTTCTCCTTCTTCTGCCAGTAGGACCATCTTATGAATAAGTTCCAGTCATAGTAACTTGGTAACTTTCTGTTTAGGGAAAATACAAGAAACAAACTGAATCAGGAGCCATGCTGATTAGGCACTGGGAAACAAGTACAGTTAAGACCATACCACAGAATATATAAATACAATACAAAATATAGAAGCTATATAGAATTAAAGACTCTCAAGGCTGATTCATGTGAACATTCTCCCAGCTGTACGCTGATGATTCAGTCAGTGTGAACAGGAAACACAGTTTATTCCTGTCTCATAAATGTTAACAGGGTGTCTAGATCCATGGTTTGGGGCATTGTGTGAATTGTGCAAGTTATCAGCAATGAGAAAATGTGTTCCCTAAGATGGCACTGCTCATACTTCTCTTTCATGTATAACTCATACCTTTTTCTACAGGGTATATGTGTAAATTCTAGCTGCATAGTACCAAAACTGGAGCTTTGGGGTAGAGAAGAAAAATGAAAACATTGAAGTAATTTATAGGGGAAAAATCAGAGTTAACTAAGTTATGCTAAAAACAATCAAATTGACACTTTACTGTGCAATTAAACAGCTGCATTTTCTAAAAAGAGAAGTCTATTTTGGTACATAATGATTTTCTGGTTCTCTTTAGTGCATCAGCAATTCTTTTTTCTTTTTTGCAAAAAAAGAAAAAGAAAAAGAAAAAGAAAAGAAATAATATCATATTGGAGACCAGAATTTCTTTCACTCCTCCCTAATTCCGCTCAGCTTCCCTCAGATGACACCAGTATTTAATATCATCACATATAATAGGGTTTGGATGTGTTGCAAAGGAGTTCTAAATAAGTCACGCTATCTAATGAAATAATGACTTGTAAAGACCTTGGGAAACTTTGTTACATTTTAACCAAGGCACAAACTCGTAAAACACTTGCTATGGTTTCAAATATATTTAAAATTATTACCTTGGTCTACATTTGGGTAAGTTGCCTATGGACATTTTGTGTAAGCTTTCACTTCTGCACTTATGGTGGTCAACAACAAGGGATGCATGCACAAATCACAGTAAGCTGTGGTTTGTTGTTAACCTTGATTTGTTGCTTAAGCCGTGAATTACAGATGACCAAACAAACTGTTTCTTTCCTGTTCTTTTTGTCAGCTCTTGTTCCAGATGGGAAAAGAAGCCAAGGACAAGCCATACTTGTAGGTTCAAATGTCACAATAGTTTGAGCAAGCCATGTTGGAAAACTAATGACAGATGGGTTCAGATCATGGCTTCTGAATGTTTAACAGTGTGAGCAGAGTTGAACGTCATAAGTTTGACTTCAGCAAATTGCACCATAGCTTGTTTCAAACATACTCAGTGTTTTATATTGTTTAGATGTCTGTAGAGAATCTCAGTTTATCTCAGTTTATCTCAATTTATCTCCATCTCAACTACCAGAAAAGGTATGTGGGCTGGAAAGAAAATTTATAAAGTGTGATCTAGTGTTTTTTTAATGCAACTTTTAAAATCAAAGTTGGTGTTTTCAGATTCCAGAAACAGTGAAAGTTATTACCATATTTCTTGCCTTTACAGTTATAGGAATGTTAAAACATACTATACAGATAAACATTTTTTCCTTCCTCTTCTGTTTACTTACATTTCTCCCACAACTGCAACTCAAGGCATCTTACAGCAAAAAAAGAAAAAAAGGAAAAAAGTCCACAGAACCCAGATAAAGCAATAATTATAAATGCATTGTATTTCCGGAATACCTAAATTCTCCTTGCCTGTACACTAGGTCCTCAGTTGGGGTTTTCTTCCAGGACCCCCACTGATTACCAAAATCTGTGAAGGCTCAAGTCCCATTATATACAGTGACCTAGTAAAATAGTGTCTCTTACAGAAAATAGTGAATAACTCAAAACGAGTGCCAGAGAGAGCCTGAGGATCTGTAAAATGGTGGGAGGCTACAGCAGGGTATGCCTACACATCAGTGTAGAGCTCAGCATGCAGCAAAATAGAGGTTTGCTTTTGGGATTTTTTAGAATGTTTTTGAGACATGGCTGTTTGAATCCATGGATACAGAAGGCTAATTATAACAGCAATTTCATTCATTTCTTAAATTCCTGCTTTTTTTTCCTCTGAGGAAGATTATTGTTCTTGTTCTCTACCCCCATCTCTCCAAAGTGTTCTTGACCAAGGTGAAACAGTTGTCTAATAGAAGCAGCCTTCATGGCTGACCAGAAAAAAAATATGTCCTACACCAAGGGGCTCAGGCAGTTAGAGGCACTTGTGAAATTTACTTCTTAATAGAGGCTAAAACCCAAGCACAAAGTAGTAGTGGGGTTCTTGCTCCATCTGTCTACCATCTACCCTCTTTCCAGACTTCCAGAAAAGGTCATTGGGGTGCCTGAGCCCTCACCCCAACACTTGCTCCATGATCTACACTGGATCCTTTCCAAAGAATCAGCAGAGTTTACAAGAAATAACATCATGAACATAAATAAAATGTTTCCTTTGCAAATTAACCCTCAGGCTGTTCACAGTCTTCTGATCTTCTTGCTGCAAGAGTTCATCCACTGATTTTGCCACAAAAATCACTAGTGCATGTCTGACTCCCTATACAGAAGTTCCACTAAACAGAGAACCCTGGCCATCAGAAACAAAGTCATGGAAGTGAGAAAGGGAAGGACAGAGTTCTTTCAGCTGTTGAAATTCTGAACAATCCTCTTTTTCTTAAATATTGAATATATGAAAAAGGAAGAATCTTGACTCAGCTTTTTAGAATATGAAGAGGAACAGGATGAAATTAAATCTAAAGAACAATGAGGGTACAGTCTTCTTATTTTTGCTGGAAACTCTACAATTCAAGGGCCTCTTGTTGGCAAAGACATGGAAAGCATCATTCACAGGTTATTGCCAATCTTTTTTTCCTGGATAGCAGAGGAAGCTGCACTGGACTGTCAACTTGCAAGTACTGAGAATAATATTCACTCAGAATAAGTTTAAAGTGTTGATTTTTTTTTCAAAAAAAAAAAAACCCTTACACATATTTATTTTATCCTTGAAGTTCTGCATAGCTGAGCATCAGCTTTCACAGAACAGCTATAATGAAACTCCCCACAGCTCCAGTTAACAGCTGGCTAGCTGGCTCTAAAAATATTTCAGAAAGCAATATGCCAGACACTGTGTGCTTGTAACAGAAAACTAGGCTTGAGGGTCTGGTGCAGTACCAGTTTAATGGTTGCCAAGTGGTTTGTGATGGCACTGATCAGTACTCACCAAAGCAGCCATGTACTTTTGCTTCCAAAAATGGAAACCAGACTGAAGAAAAATGTACAAGATAATCAAATAATGAAGTTTACTTTCTTAAAATTATATATGAATAGAGCTCAGGAAAGTTGCTTTTTTTGACCACCAGAATCCATGCTCGCTAGGGGATACTGGACATTGATAGTGCAACAACAAAAAGGAACTTTCCCAGGTTCTAAATATAAGACAGTGGTACTGAAATTTGATCCCAGTTGTTAGTGGGTGAAATCAGTGGGTAAGAAACTGGCTAAAACTGTGCTGTTTTTATAAATATGAGTTTTACTAAAAGTCTCTTCTACGCATACAGCCAGCAAGGGAATAGAAATGGAAGCAAGAAGCAGAACCTAGTTTGCTGGCTTTACATCTGTGTACCAGTGTTTGCATCTTGAGCAGAATGCTGGTTGGCAGAATGGGGCTATGTGCATTCAGCTCTATGTGTGGATGCTGTGCAAAAGTCCAGCATTAGAATGTGGGAAAGTACTTTATTTCTTGACTGGAAAATTGGGGAAACTGAGCTGTAATTGGGAAAAAGTAACTCTTCCAAGTTCTGCAGCTGGCAGTCTTAGACAGCCACTGGGAGACAGCACTTCTGATACGTACATCTTATCTCTTGCCTTGTTTTGTCTTTTATCCTATTTAAACTGCATTAAAAGATACTTCACTTTTTACACAGACATCTTCATTTCCCTCCTCCTCTGTGCCTTTTCACAAACACGTCACCAATTGGTACTGGTTATTTTTTCCTTGCAAACTGCACCAGGATAAATTTTGGTCAGGAAAAAGGAAACAGGGGAAAGGATTAAACAGGGGATCATACTATGTATCTTTCATGTATCTTGAATGTTGGACCTTAATTATCCACTGCATTTCTTAAAGTGTTTTACTTGCCTCACATAATTGCATAGATTAAGTATATGTTCACAGAAATAACTATCCTTCTTGCCATTAGTAATAATGCTTCTAATCTTTCCTGTTTCAATTATATAGTCTAACCTCTATGAATTTCTAGCCCTAATCCATACATTTGTTCAAGGCCAATGCAAAATATTTTCTGTGGACTAATTCACAGTATGTGTTGGACTCATGATATACCACAAATGAGGTGTATGCTGATTAGGTAAATCTGAATGTAATATTATTTCATGCTGGGAAAAGAAATGTAATTTTTATTTTCACTCCAGCTGGTTTATGAATAAGTACTTTAAAAAATATTGTATTTCTAAAATGGATTGACATTACTAAAGGTATAATATAATTCATTGCTTTGTCAGGCTTTTAAGAGTACAATAGAAGAACCAAAGACCTTTCACCCCAATTTGAGTTTCTGAGAGCATACAGAGTCTTAATCTTTCAGAGGCACTTCATGCTAACACAAAATAGCTTTGAAAAATGGGCAAGTCGCAAAAGGCTGTGCCTGCTCAACTGCATACTACATCTATGACACAACACAAAAGGAGGTGTGTGTGAAAGAGAACAAGGTGGCAGAGTGGTACAGAATGACTTCATGGCAAATGTTTCCATTCTGAATTCAAGATACTGGCAATAATATATAAAGCCCAAAACAGCTTGGGATCTTGACACTTGAGGAGCACCTCTCTCTATATATGCGTGCCTGAGAACTGAGATCTGTTGGAGGGGCTCTTGTTCATGTCCCATCAGTAGGAGACATGCACTGTGGTAGGACATGGAAAAGGGCCTTTGCTTCAGTGGCACCTGATTGTAGAAACCCCTCCTTCTGGAGAGTCTGATTGGCACCATCATTAGAATAATTTTGGTGCCAAGTTAAAACCTGGCTTTTATTAAAGTATTCAGGCCAAACTGATTTTATCCAGGCTGCACTTGTTTTATAGTTATACTAGTGTATATACCCGCATTGGTCAGGATTTTATTTTCTCATAGGTAATACCTGTTAGAAAGATTTGAGATCCTGTGTCTCTAGTTCCCCAAACTGTCTTGTCCAGTACTTGTAACTTTTCCCCATATTCTCCAATCTGTATTCAGAGTTATTAACATAGAGAGGTTGGGTTCCTGAGGGAATACACTGTCCTCTTCCTTGCTGCTAAGCCTCGTCTCCATAGCAACTGGTCTATTCAAAACAGACACAGTTGACTGAGGCCCAAGAGCTCTCTGGCTAAGAACTGTAAAGGCTCCTCCCTAAACTGCAAACCCTAGGATTCCACAGAATCTTCTTAGGCAGCCAATCACATGAAGTCTTCGTCAAACACAGAAAAACAAACTTTGACTTTTATACATTAGATTATCCAAGATTGTTTTAACCGGTTTTAATTTGCCTGTTTTTAAATTGAAAAACTATTTAATATATTTTAATCTTTGAAACTTCTGTAATTATTTATTGCCTTAGGTTGATTTTATTGTAAGCTGCCCTTCAGATAAAGGGCAGGATATACCGTTTTGCCAGCATATAAAACGCATCCCATTTATACGTCAGCAAATACTATTTTCTGAAGTACAAAACACACTGGCATATAAGACTCACCTCTTTTTCAAACAGTATTTTTCAGAGAAAAAAGTGAGTCTTATACACAAGCAAATAGGGTAAATATCTTAATAAATGAATAAATAAACTCTCCAAAGAACCATCTCAGGAGGAAGGTGTGCTGTAAATTCAACAAATAACATAAGCAAACCTGCACTGACTGCAAGATGACACCTTGCTTTTTGTAACAATATATAATAAAGTAAAATAATTCTCCAGTTGTGTTGAAGGGGTGTTCACAGGAGCTTTCTCAATCAGTTTATTTAAAAGCTATTTGGCGGAGTCCTCACAGAATCCTTTTCTCCTGGCAAAAAGGAAGAAGTTGTACAGAAAAAATCCTTTCTCTTTAAAGAAATAATGATGAGAATTACACCATGGATTAAATAAACTACTCACTGGTACATTACCATGTCTGTTTCTAAAGATGGATGGATTCAATATTCTGTTTATGGGACATGTTACTTTTAAACGTACTGATTCATAAGTCTGTTTAATCCTGTTTCATCTTTAAAAAAAGAATTGAAATATTTATGCATTTTAAAATTCTTTTCTTTCCTTTTCTTTGAGCCCAGAATTGAATTGGAACATTTGGTAAGAGCAAACATGGATGGAACAATACATTAGGAATGTAGGAAACTACCTCACACTGAGTCTGATCTTTTGTCCTTACAGTTTTCTCGGTCCTACCTGGAGATTCCATGGACTGAAAATAAGACATTCTTCAAGCAAAACACATTCTCTACCACTGAGCTAGGCTCCCTTCCTCAAAACCCCTCAGAACACAAGAACATGAGAGGAGCTGTGATGGATCAGTGCGAGCACTCCTCTAAGCCAGCATTTTTTCCCATAGAGACCAACCAGATACCCATGAAAAATCCACAAGCAGGACATGAACATAATATTACCCTCATGCAGCTTTATAACTGTTTTAATTATTTATTTGTATCCCGCCTCTCCATATGGATCGAGGCGGCGAACAACTTACAAATAGCATGTATTCTGAAACATTTCTATACATGCCCCCAACAAGCTGGGTACTCATTTTACCAACCTGCGAAAGGATGGAAGGCTGAGTCAACCTTGGAGCCGGGCAGGATCAAACTCACAACCTTGTGGCTTGCAGTACTGGCATTTAACCACTGCACCACCAGGGCTGTTAACTAGGAAAACATAGGATGTTTATTTATTGTATTCAACAATAACCTCAAATTCAAGCTGGGCATTATACACAGGAAGGCAGAAAAAGAACACAGGAAGCCTACAGGGATTAATTGTTTTCTTTGGACATTTCAACTGAGATTATGAACACATCAACAACAACAGTCAATCACTGTGATAATTAAAAGCAAAGGCTAGAAAAGCTGGAAAAATATTTCCGATTCATAGACAGTAGCGTATCGTTATAAACCACTTTATACATAACTTTGGCACAGAGAATAGGACATGTCAAAAGTACATTGGAATCTGCAAGAAAACTCTAGCCTAACATCCTATCCTATATATCTGGATAAAAATACTTTACCACCTCAGAAAAGTCTCAGAATATGTGTAATTATCTCTCTAGTTCATTCATAAATGAAATCTATGGCTTCATAGGTAACCTGGCACTGAAACATTTCATCCCCTGTTAATATTTCACAATATATTTCCTTTGCACCACACCCACAACATATAACAATGTCCAAGAAAAATCTAGATCAGGAAATGTATTTTACAAGTGCATTCTCATTATCCCAAACAAATAGGACCCACAACAGTGTTAATGCTTTGTTGTGGATTCCAGTGCAGCAGTGCTCCATTATATTCTGTTCCAGTGCTACTCAGACTGATGGTCCCTGCATTGGTGCTGGTCCATGAAGAATTTTCAGGAATGAAAGAAACAGTTGTAGCCAATGGGCACCAGTCCCTTGCACATTGGCGGGGGGAGGGCTGATCCCCCAAATCAGATAGACTAAGAAACACTGCTCTATTCCATTCCCAACACCACCACTAAATTTTAGTTTTCCAATGAGGATTGGTTTTGGTGTCTCCCACATGCTTCCTCCGCTGCAAACATTGGAATTTCCTAAAACATTACAATTCATCCTTCCTTTTTTGTTTCACAGTGGCCCCCTCTTGGCTGCAAATCCTGTACACACTCACCAGCAGAGGTCCCTACAAAATGCTTATTGGTTAGCTATGCATTTCATTGCAGCTTAGTATGCAATCCCTAGAGAGACATACATAGGCATATAAAATAAAATGTTAATGTTCTAGTTGGAAAAAGACCTCAGCACACATGGCTATTAACATTTCATTATATAAGCCACTGCAACTAGGAATTCTGAAATTATCATTCTGTGAATCAGTCTCTAAGAAAGTCAACAAGCTCAGAAGGTTTTCACAGCAGGACTGAATTTGTGTTTATCCCATTTCTTTAACAGTTGGGAGGGAGAGCAGGGAGAAGGTTGTGTTATCAAAGAGTTTTCAAGGTTAAGCCAGTGTTAGCAAAATGAGAGAGCGATGTACTCATCACTGTCAGTGGAAAAATAATTGGGTAGCAGGGAAGAATGCATTAAAAATACTGGATTTAAGGGGCAGGAGACCATTAAGGGCACAATTAATACTTCCAAAAAATCAGAAAAAGGAAACTATATTCCCTAAAACATTTTAAACAAATGAAGAAAAAGCATCCTACGCAAGTCTGCACAAATTACAATGTTCCCTAAATTAATTGAACTCCTATGGGTAGCACTTCCAACTGACACATCTGCAAATGCTTTCTGGTAATGGATAAGAATTTTTATTCAGAAGAGTTTGTACAGATATATTTTATTGATCTGTCAGCTTGCAAGAAAAACACTGCTAAAGCAAAGTGAGGCAATTTTAAAAGAGAAGAAGTCTTAAAACTTTCCTTCGGCTTATCAATCATTTCATCAGGTCACTTGGCTAGGCATACCTACAAAAAAATTTAATTATCTTGGTATTCATTTTATGGGACCTAAATACCCTAAAGGTACCAGATCCCATCTGATCTTGGAAGCTAAGCAGGGTCAGTTCTGGTTAGTAATTGGATGGGACACTGTCCATGAACACAGGTGCTGTAGATTGTATTTCAAAGGATGGACTTGGAAAAACCACCTCTGAGTATTCCTTGCCTAAGAAAACCCTATGAAATTCATGAGGTTACCATAAGTTGACAGGAGAATTAAAGGCACACAAAGGCATATACACATTCATTATAACCATTAGCAGCAAGTACCTAATTTTGAAAAACAGAGATGCCTAGAGTCACCTATTGACTGATTGATTGTATTGTATACTGTTTCATATTGTAAAATCTCTTTAAGTTGCTCACAGTATAAAATCAGATAAGCAGTTTAAAAACAATTTAAAAAGACAAATCCCTAGAACACTTCAACAGAGCAGTTACCATCAGCTGAAGAAGGATATAAAAAGAGGTATGATTTCAGAAGGCATCTGAAAATGAATATACAGTAGTCTCTAGTTCTTGGATCATACAAGGGAGAGCATTCCAGAGATAAGTGCCGCCAATGAGAAGTCCTGCCTTTGCAGTGCTAAGCAACAATATTCAACTGGTTGTCAAACAATCAACAAGGGTCCTTTATGAAATTTCAAAGTTTGACTGGGCACATACTAAGGAAAGAAGTTTGCTAGGTAACCTGGTCCTGAATTGTTCAGAGCTTCATATGTCAAAACAAAACTGTAAATTTCACTGAAAAAAATCAATGAGCAATCAATTTCACTGAAGCTATACTCGGTCCTAGAAGTCCTGTCCTCTGCTCCTGGAGTAGACCAGCCTAGTTCTCTCTTTCAGTTGCCTCAGTTTAAATTAAACCCTGTAAACAATTTACAACATTAGTGCTCTCTAAAAATCTAATATTCCATTTTTGGGCAAGGTATGGTGGCGTCCAAGATTCAGTGGCTTCTATTACCTAGATCCATTTCAGTTTGGTTTCATGCCTGGCTATGGGACAGAGATAGCTTTGTCACCTTCATGGATGATCTACACTGGGAACTAGACAGTGGGAGTATGTCCCTGATGGTTCAGCTGGGTTTCTCAGCAGCTTTTAATACTATCAACCTTTTAGCCTTTTAATACTATCAATACTATCAATGGTATCTTTCTGGTCTGTCTTACTAGGATGTGACTTGGGGGCACTGTTTTACAGTGGCTTCATTCCTTGGAGGGATGAACCCAGAAGGTGGTCCGGAGGACTTCTGCTTGAACCCCAGGCTGCCTGCCTGTGGAGCCTCTCAGGGCTCAATTCTGCTCCCGCCCCCAAAGCTATTTAATATATAGATAAAATTGCTGGGAGAAGTCGTCCTAAGTTCGGGGGTTTGGTACCATCAGTATGTGGATGATACCCAACTCTGTTACTCCTTTCCACTACAAGCTGTTTTGATCCAGTGCCTCTCATCAGTAATGGAGAAGATGGGGGCAAAGAAATTGAAATTTAAACCAGACAAAACAAAGATACTCCTGGTCAATTGAAAGGAGAATCAGGCAAGACAGATTCAGGTTGTGCTGGATGGAGTTACACTCCCCTTGAAGACAGGTCCACAGCTTCAATGTATTCCTGAATTCAACCCTGAGCCTGGAAGCTCAGGTTTCAGCAATGGGCAGGAGTGCCTTTGCACAGTTAAGGTTTGTATACCAGCTACATCCATTCCTTGAATGTCAAATCTGGCCACAGTGATACTAAGGGTAGTTATATGGATTAATGCAACATATTCTATGTGAAGCTGCCTTTATAAAGAGTGTTTGGACATTTCTGTATTTGGTGAATATTAACTATGTGTTTTTTATCTGTCATAGGCAATCTATAGTGAACAATAGATGAGAAATAAATAAATAAATAAACAAATAGTCATTGCTGAAAAAGTAAAAATGTACAGGAGACTGAAATACTACCAAGGAGTATACATTTTAAAAGGATTCACAGGGTAGCTGTCTTTGGTTTGAAGAGTAATCTGGATGCGAACAGGTTTATGTTAAGACAAGCCCTGAAGAAAGGTACCAGAGATACACTTAATGAAGGTGTGGCAACTGCACAAGGAATAAAAAAAAATTATAAAAGAGTAAACAGTTTCTTTAATGAGGAGAAAAGTGGACTATTTTTTCAAATAAAATTTGCACTAATTTCTTCAGATATATTTATTTACCAAATTATGTCTCATGAAAGGGTATTCTAGGCAGCTAAAAATCAAGTACAGATTTTAAAAATCTTGGCTAAGCCATAATATAAAAACAAATCAATTTATAACACAATTAAAACACAACAGTAAATGATTTCTTCTTATATCTGATCCACTTCAAGGTGTGGAGGAAGAATCACCATAAATATATTATTAAAAGAAAAAAAATGCCTGTTACGCATAGGATTTTTTGCTTCAAGAAAAGACTTTCGTTCCATTGTTGAATTTCCTTTTTTCCACAGTCAGTACATACTGTATCACATGTTGTTTTATTGCTTCAAAGGCAGGTTTATGGAGAAAAATTGTCTAGTCAAGACAACAATGAAGAACAAAAAATGGTAGACACAAAGATTTAAAAAATAACCATGCAATTTTAAGTCCTACAATATTCAGTGGGGTTATTCAGTAGAAGTGTATTTAGGATTACTGCCTAAAAAATAAAATGTTTCATCGTTTGAATGTCGGGTGTCCCAAATACCTGCAGAGGGAACAAAATGTCTAAAGACAGCCACTGAAGCTTTTCAGTCTTTATTACACATATGAGAGCTTTTTCTGCTCTGCTGGGAAAAGAGCACAGGGTCCAGACTCTTGCAGAAAGATGGGCTAGTATTTAAAATAAACCAATAGAATGGATAAAAGTACATTTAGACTAGACCTTTAAAAGCTCCAGCAGTTTTTTCAATCTTCTAGAAGTTAATAGGACCTTTTGCCTTCTTCCAGACTGCTTTTATCTTTTCCTTAACAGGCAATTTTTCAACGAGTTCCTCCCAATGGCAATTCACAATGTACAAGAAATACTGGAGTATGTTGCACTGCACATGAATACATCTGAGGGACATTATAGGGAAACTGTCTCTTTACAGTGATTAAAGTTTACAGCTAGAATCATCAGTACTAGCAAAATCTATCTGATCCAAGACTTTGGAAGCAGCAAAGCAAAAGGAGGGCATTAGGATGGGTCCAGAGCGGCTGTGCATCTTGCATCTAAAGCACTGCAAAGGGCTTATCTTGCAAGTATCACTAGAAGGATTTTCACTCAAGAACTGTTTTGTGGCCTCAAAGCTTGGAAGCATTATTTCAGGGACTACAACTCCCCAGCATCCACCATCCTGCAGGGCCAGCCACCACATAGGCTAAGGGAATCCAGTAACTCTAACCCAAAAAATCAACTTTTCCAGTTTCTATGTGAACTCAATGTGGCAGCCCACAAAGAGTTTCACTTTTCAACCTTCCCTAAGTTCCTTGAGTATGCAAGTCATAATACTGACTTCTAGAAGAAAGCTGGAGAGGTGAAGCTTTTCCTTCATTGGGATCTACAAGGGAAGAAGGAGAACAGAGTTTTTACCGAGTGGAGTCCAGTCGGCAATGATCTTCTTGGATCAAGGAAAGATCAAAGGGATTGCTCACAAGAGCCCATTAACCCAGCAGTTGCCATGGAGACCTCCAGAAGTGGTTAGTGAAACTGTGGGGAGGGGAGGGTATTTCATCAGGCCTTACCATCGTTTGCTCACCTGAAGGACTTGAAAGTATGGACCTGGTCCCAAAACGGACCTTTATAGACCTGGATCCAAAACCTTCTCTTTATTCAGCTTCTTGTTTTCAGAC
Source organism: Ctenosaura bakeri (assembly GCA_948474755.1). Classification (NCBI taxonomy): domain Eukaryota; kingdom Metazoa; phylum Chordata; class Lepidosauria; order Squamata; family Iguanidae; genus Ctenosaura; species Ctenosaura bakeri. Next base: position 152,480 of record CAOLHI010002381.1, on the reverse strand, counting down.
TGTGCTCATTAACATCTGGAATTAAAGCCATCTAGGACCTAGTTGTGATTCTTTTCCCTCAGTAAGCTCCCTTCTTTTTGAAAGAAGGACAGAAAGTTTAACCAGAATTGTAAATAACAAAGTCTGTAACAAATAAAAAGATTAGTAACAATGATACTTAAAAGCTGGATTGACTTTTTTTTTATATTGAATTTAATTTGAATGTATTAATTTTGGATTACAAGATGGACATCATGAGAAACTGCATTTGTTTTGTTAAGAGGAGGCATCGGATTGGACAAAGCTGAACACATTGATAAGGTGAGCTACTGTTTGCCAAGCACTAAAGTGGCTGATGCAGACAAATGTCTGTTTCAAGAAAAGAAGGAGGACTCTCCTCCATACACAGCAGTCTGCTTTCTACCAAGTTGTGCTTGATGAACTATCAGAAATAGAGAAATGTTCAATGCTATGTCAGAGTCCCTTAGAAATGAGATTTGAACCAATGACAGTTCTGAAAAATCTGGGGAAGAGATGAATTGGTTATTTCAGGATATGGATTTGGTGGAACTGCAATATATACTGGCATTGGAGGGGGAGGATGAAGACAATCACACAAGATTGAGACTGGAAGAGGAACCTAAAATCATACAACAGCAGGATGAATGTGGATATAGTAGAGACAACAGAATCTCAAAATTGGATGAAAAAGAAGAATTCAGGAAGCAAGATGTTGAAGATCAGGTTAGTACGACTAAGAGCAGTGGACATATGAAAACTATGAGTGAGAATGCTGAAGTGAGGAGGAAAGAGATCAGGCATAAGAATGGGGGGAAATATTTACAAGTAATCTGGGAATACACTGAGATCAAAAGGAGAGAATCCTGTGGAAAGCTACATCTAAAGTATGTGTTGTTAAATCTGAGGCATTTCCCTCAATCTATATTTTGCAAATTTTTAGGAAAAGAACCCTCACATTAAGATTAGGTTATCATTTAGATTTAAAAGATTTAAGTAATGGTCTTGAGGTAGGATTGTTTCGCTTTCTCACTCAAGTTCTGAAGATAATTAAGAAATACATTTTACTGTTAGATTTAAAAGGAGAAAAGAATTTCTACCTAACAAAGTATATGAAGGTTTATGCTGGGACTACAAATACATCAGTGCAATGATCTAAGAATAATGAATAATGGATGTGTTAAACTATTAATTGTAATGTTTAAATAGCAAATCTCAGGATTTCTTGGGCTTTGAAGAATAGCAGATTGTTAGTAATTATTACCATCAATTATTATTAATTGATAGATATTAGAGAGCCAGCCCCTTACCAACTTAGGTCCTTTTTGCAGGATGTTGTCATCTCCCAATGGGGATAGGAGAAGGAGGGAACCGCAACAATAGTTATGCATGACATCGTTGTGGTCCCATCCTTCTCCTGGTTCAGACAGCTCAATCACAGAGTAAACCATTGACAAGTTTTCCCCATCAATGACCCATGATCATGCCGCCATCCCGCATTTACCTGGCGTGAAGAGGATCCAGAAGCACAATGGCTGCACTTCTGCCCCAGCACAGCCTAGCAATGTACCTGGCTGCACTGTGACAGGAAGAGGTGGGACATCATGCTTCTCGGATCATGGAGGCAGCTGGTACAGAGGGGAGTACTCCTGTCGCACTCCCCTCCCAGCAGAGCCACTGCTGGATCCCCACCAGACACCACCAGGAACAGGTAAGGAGTGAAAAAGGCCTTACTGTAGGACAATAGTTTACTATTGTAAGTTTGATTTTATATGTATATTAATGAAATTGACAGAAAGAAGTATATTTTTTATTCATTTATTCATTTATTATTTTTGATGGAGGAGATTTAATTATGATTTGAGTATAGCAGTAGTGGAAAAAGCCTAGAAGTCCCTTTTACTCTTTCTTGTCATTTTTTTATTACAGTGGAACCTTCTTACCCACGACATCCTAATGTGTTATTTCCAGCTCACATGAAGCATCATATCCCTGTACCTAAAACAGAAGTGAAAGGGAATGGAATGGAAAACCCGCATATATGGAGGGCCCACTGTATTTCTTCCTCTATCCTGTTTTTTCCCCCTTTTCTTTATTTTTCTTATTCTCTCTTTCTTTATCTCCTACGTAGGATGTATGTTATAATCTATATTACTGTGATTGTACTTTTTTAGCACATAGATTGCTTTCTTTATTGTATTTTTACTTTCTACTATAAAATTTTAATTTAAAGAAGGATGCAAGTCATAAAATAATCAATATCAATGCACTCATACACATGTACCAGAGAAGCCAGGGCCCCATGTGCAGAACCCTTTCCAAAAGGGGAAAAGCAGTCCTTTTACAGGGAGCAGCTGATGGTAGCAGCTCACTTCAAAACAATGTCAGGATGGGGGGAGGAGCCAACTACGATGGCAGAGAGAGGCTAAATATTCGACTCCCGGAACAGATGATTATAAAATAATTCCAGAAGCCTTTTTCAAAACAAAGAAAGAATGTGAGTAATTAATTGAATAATGTGGGAAAGAATGTAAGATAAGATAGTGGATTGGTTTCAATTCTTCTCCAACTGGAGGGAAAATAAAAGACTCTGTTTAAACTGCAAATAACTGTTGAAACGGACCGAAAGCAAAACAGTTTTTTTTCCCCCCTTTGTGGTCCTTGAGATATATGCCGCCTAAAAAAAAGGTCTATAAACACCCTGTTTGGAAGCGACCTACAGCAACAGATAAAACATATAATCGTCTAGTTAGAGATTTTGAAAATATAAACTTAAACTCTAACGGAGACGAAAAAGTCATTAAAATGGCGGCGAAGAAAGCTGCGAACGGAGCTAATGAAGAGATAAAAACTTTTATACACAAGCTTATTACAGAGTCTAATCAAGCTCTTGTTACTACAATAACATCTAATATAAGGGCAGAAATGGGGCAATTGCAGGAAAAAATCTCACAGGAGTTAAAAGCATTGGACCTTAAAGTGGATAATATAAAAAAAACCCAAGGGAATCAGCAGACCAAACTAGCAGAACATGATGGCAAGATTTCTTTGTTAGAGAGACAAATTATCCAGCTCCAAGATCAGAACAGAAGAAACAACGTGAGGATTCGTGGATTCGCAGAGCAGCCACAACAAAGTCAAAAATCCTTGAAAGAGGAAGTTTTAAAATGGCTAAAAAGCATTGTTCCTGAGATTTTATGGGAAGATCATGACATAGAGAGAATTCATCGTGTGTCAGCTGCAAAAAGAGGAATAATTCCCAGAGATATTATAATGAGAATTGCGAATTTCAACAAGAAAGATGATTTGATGAGAGCTGTTAGAAAGAATCCAGGAATATTGAAGTATCGAGATAACACAGTGGAAATATATAATGATTTATGCCGCGAAACAATAAATTGGAGAAGGGAAATGAAACCCTGCATCATAGTTCTACAGAGAGTTGGGATAAGATACAGTTGGGGATATCCCATCTTTCTGAAATTCCAATATGCTGGCAAATACCACAGAATAAATTCTCTTGAACAAGGATTGCAACTCCTGAGAGAACTGAAACTGATCCAGCAAGAGGAAAAGGAAGAGGAAGGTGCGGTTGGAGGAGCGGAAGAAGGAGCAGCGGGAGGAGCAACTGAGGAAGGAGTAGTGGGAGGAGTAACTGAAGAAGGAGTAGCGGGAGGAGTAACAGGAGGAGCAAAGAAGAAGACTTCGGGAGATAAACGAAAGGACAGAGGCTGAGGAGGACTGGAAGAAACAATATGATATAACAGAAGAAGAAGAAAGAGAACTTCATAGAGTAGGAGAAGGGTAGATGATTACTGAGTAAAATATATTCTTATAGATTATAAATGCATAGAGATAGATTTATATATATATAAAGCAAGAGGGTAGAGAGAGGGAAGGGAGGGGGAAGAGAGGGAAAAAAAAATATGGGAAAGAAAATAAATCGGGAGAGGGTATTGGTCTCTATGCCGGGAGTTGGCATACCTTCACACACACCCCCCAGGACCATGGTTGGTCGTTTCCAAGGCAGAAGCGCTTTGGAGGAAGGGGGGGGGACAAATGTTTGTGTGGGGAGGGGAGGGGAGGGTGGGAAGGGGGAGGGGAGTGGGAGGGGGGAAGGGAAGGGGAAGGGGAGCACCATCACATTAAAGAGCCAATGGGGAGTGGGATTAGAAAATTCAAAATATGAAAAATGGAGAATAGATTGAGAATATCAACATTGAATGTGAAAGGTTTGGGGTCAATAATAAAGAGAAAAAGGATAGAATCGATATTAAAAAAAGATAAGGCCGATATAATTTTTTTACAAGAAACACATGGAAAAAGAGATAAAAAAAATGAGCTTAGATTGAACTGGGTAGCCATTTATGAGGAAGCATTTGGTACATCCAAATCAAGAGGAGTTGCAATAATAATTTCTAAAAGATGCAATTTCATTGTAATAAGTGTGGAGTTAGATGAAAAAGGTAGATATGTAATTATACAAGGTGAAATAGATGGAGAAACATATGTCATAATGAATATTTACGCACCTAATGAGAAGCAAAAAGAGTTTTATGAAGAAATATTTAATAAGATCAAAAAAATGAAAGGAGATTATACAATAATCGCAGGTGATTTTAATATGGTGATGGATAGATGGAAAGATAAATCAGATCCATCAATTAGAGATAGATACAATAATATAACAATTTTGAATAAATTAGTGAGTAGAAATGAACTGATAGATGTTTGGAGGCTAATAAAGGGTGAAGAAAAGAAATATACGTATTATTCATCAGTTCATAAAAATTACTCAAGAATAGATTATATTTTTGTTTCAAAGAATATGATACCTAGATTAATAAATACAGAAATTGAAACAATAAAAGTGACAGATCATGCTCTGATGAACTTGGATATAACTATGAAAAGGAATTATAGAGAAGCAAAAAGGTGGAGACTGGATACTAAGTTATTTAATTATAAGGAGATAGTAAATAAAATAGAGAAGGAGTGGCAAGAAATTTGGGATATAAACAATAAGGAAGTAACACAAGATGTATTGTGGGATACAATGAAGGCAGTGGTAAGAGGATTATGCATTAAAGAATCAAGCAAATTAAAGAGACAATTAGGAGAAAAAAAATTAAAATTAGAAAAAGAAATAAAGGAACTAGAGAATGATTATATAATAGATAGAACTAAACAGAAATTAATAATATTACAAGCAAAAAGAGATGAATTAGAAAAGATAGAAATGGACGAAGTTCAGAAAAATCTAATATACTTGGAAAGGGAATACTTTGAATATAGTAATAAAAATTCTAAAATGCTGGCTAAATCAGTACAATCAAAAAAAACTAGAAATATGATTGGCGTAGTTAAAGATAAATTTGGTAAAGAAAAAAGGTTGATGAAAGAGAAATTAAAAATATTTGAGGAATTTTTTCGAGAATTGTATTCAGCAGAAGATAAATCTTTAGAGAACATAGAGGAGTATATTAATAAAAATTGGAAAGTGAGACTAACAGAACAAGATAAAGGATTGATGGAAGAAATGATATCAGAAGAGGAAATAGAAGAAGTAATAAATAATTTAAAAGGAGGAAAATCACCAGGATTGGATGGACTAGGTCCAGAATATTATAAAACATTTAAAAAAGGTTTAATTCCTAAACTAAAAGTGTTATATAATAGTATATTGAGGGGTGAAAAAATTCCATTATCATGGAAGCAGTCACTAATAATATTAATTTTAAAACCAAATAAGGATCCTATGGATCCAGGTTCTTATAGACCAATATCTTTAATAAATCAAGATGCAAAAATCTTGACAGCAATAATGGCGAAGAGGTTAAATAAATTTATTTATAAGTATATACATAAAGATCAATGTGGTTTTATTCAAGGAAGACAGATGGCAAATTTAATAGGGAAAACGATAAATAAAATAAATATAATGGACAGAGATAAACAAAAAGCTGGAATTTTAGCCCTAGATATATTTAAAGCCTTTGATTGTGTGGAATGGCCGGCATTAAAAACAATTTTAAATAAAATAGGATTAGGAGAGAGATTTAAAGGGTTAATAAATCAATTGTATTCACATAATACATCTGTAGTGATGGTAAATGATGGATTTACAGAACAGATTCAAATAACAAGAGGAACGAGACAAGGATGTCCATTATCTCCAGTTTTATTTGCAATAGTTATAGAAATGTTAGCGAATGTGATAAGAAATGATGAGAATTTGGAAGGAATTGGAGTTAAGGAAAAAAATAAAATAAGCTTATTTGCAGATGACACATTGTTGACAATTAAGGATCCAATTGAAAAGATAGATAGGATAGATAAACATTTAATAGAGTTTGGGGAGAAGACGGGATTAGAAATAAATTGGGCCAAATCAGAAATAATGTTATTTAATTATACTAAAGAAGAAGTACAAAAATTTATAAGTAGTAAAAGAATTTCTTAAAATAAAAGAATCAATTAAATATTTAGGAATAGAGATTACAAAAAATTTACAAGAATTACAGGAAAAAAATTTCAAGAAATTAAGATTAGAAACAAAAAGGAAATTAGAGGACTACAAAAATATAAAGCTATCGTGGTTTGGTAGAATAGCAGTGGTAAAAATGAAAATTTTACCTAAAATTAACTTTTTGTTTAGAATGCTACCAATAAAAATATCAGAGGAAGAATTAAAGGAGTGGCAAAAGATATTAAATAATTTTTGTAATGGAAATAAAAAATCGAGGATTAACAAGAAATATTGGTATAAAAGTCAAAAAGAAGGTGGCCTGGGACTTCCAAATTTAAAATGGTATTATTATGCAAATCAATTGAGATATATCATAGAGGGGGTTTCAGGAAAGGGTGATTTAGATTGGTTAGAGATAGAAGATATGAATATTGAGACAAAATTAGAAAATATATTTTTTAGGAATTTTTCAAAGAAAGAAATGGAGAAGATAGAAAATCCTTTTATAAAAAATATAATAGAAATATGGGAAAAAAATAAAAGAAAATTAATACCGAATATATCAATATTAACTCCGACAGTGATGATGGAAAAATTTCCAATAAATTTAAGAGAAATAATAGAGAAAGAAATAAAAAAACAAAAAATTTATAGATTAAAAGAATGGATGAAAATAATGATAAATAAAGATAGAATGAAAGAGAGATTGCAGGAAACTAAAATATCCTGGTTAAATTATATACAATTAGAGCAATGGACAAAGAGTATGAAAAGATATGTTAAGGATTTTAAAGAATATACTAAATTTGAACAAATTATTATTCAAAGAGAAAATATGCAAGAAAATGAAATACTAAAAGGTATTACAAGTGAAATATATAAAATATTAGCAAAAGAACAAGAAGAGGATTTTCTTAGAAAAATGTGGGAGGAAGAGATAGTACAAAATATAGATATACAAGAATGGAGAAAAATTTGGAAACAACGTCATTTAAAAAAATTATCAATAAGAATAAAAGAGAATTATTATAAATTAGTGTGGAAATGGTACTTGACTCCAGTGAAATTAAATCAAATAGATGAGAAATATTCAAGATTATGTTGGAGAGGATGTCAAGAAATTGGTACATATATGCATATGTGGTGGAATTGCAATAAGATAATGGAGTTTTGGCAAAAGGTTTTTAAAGAGATAAAAGAGATTATAGGAGCAGATATACCAGTATGTCCAAATATTGCATTGTTGTCTATATATGATAAGGTTGAGTGTACTCAAGTAAAGAAAGAATTAATAACAAATTTGTTAACTGCAGCGAGATTAATAATAGCAAAAAAATGGAAAGCAAATGAAAAATTTCAAATAGAGGAATGGTATAACGAAGTGTGGAAAATTGCAATTAATGATAAACTAACATGTAGAATTAGGTTTATGAAAGGTTTGGTTAAAGGGAATGATTTTGAAGAAATTTGGAAAATATTTTTGGATAAAGTTCTGAAAAGAGAGAGTAATACTACCCTGTCAAAAGAAGAATGGCAATTTTGGAAAGTGGATTAAATAAAATTGGCTCTGGGGGGTGGGTATTTTTTAGTTTTAGTTTTGTTTTTCTTTTATGTTGTATATTTTGTAATTCTTAGTAGGTGTGTGTGTTAAACTTGTGATTTATAGATTTAAATGGATAAGTGATGTCAATGTTTTTTTAAAAAAAAAAAGTTAAAAGAATTAACAATAGAAATAGATTAAAGGGGATGTGAAAAATATTGAATTAAATGTGAAATTATAACAGTTGAACAGATTTATAAATTTAAGGGTAAAGGTGCAAAATAACAATGAAAGTTAGTATTGCTTAAGAGAAGAGAAAAAAAGAAAAAGAAAAAAAATTTTTTTTAATTCACTATTATGTATATCACATGGTGTTTAATTTTTTTTTCTTGTTTTGTATTTGTGATTTAGTTATATAATTAATAAAAAAAAGGAAAAAAAAACAATGTCAGGATTTTTGCTTCTTTAAAAAAAAAAGAGAGATTTCAAATGAACAATCCAGCTGCTTGGCTGAAGATGCAAACTGGGCACACACAGCACAAGTGATTTATGTAGCTACCCAACCATGATCCAGCTGGAAATGTGCACAGAAGCTTGCTTGGTTCGCATGCATAATACCTTAGCTAGACCAGGTGTATCCCCAATCTCTAAATGTTTCATTAAAATGCACAGATCCAATATAACAGCTAAATAAAGATGATATTCATGACATGTTAACAAAAGTGTTGAACACATCTAATGAAGAAAAGCAACATCAGCCAATCATGAAAGAAAAAAAATGAGTATAAAACAAATATCAGTCCCTGAACCAGAACTTGGAAAAGTTACTTTTATGGACTACAATTCCTAGAATCCCTCAACCAGCAAATCAATTGGCCATGCTGGCTGAAAGATTCTGGAAGTTGTAGTCCAGACAGGAGGCTCTTCTAACCTCTGTCTTGAATAATAGATACAGATAATAATAAACTGCAGGTAAAGAGGCCACTACAGATGCTTTCTATTAGAGGCCTAAACCCATTGCTCCACTAGCAACAGCTATTTACCTTCTCTCCTCATTCAGTACTAGAGCTCAGGGCTCGCATTAATTAACTGACGGCAGTACAAAACTATGATAATAGGACTTCACACCAGTTTCACTTTTGTTCGGCTGACTTGATTTTTTTTTAAAAAATAATCCCCCTGCTCCAAATTATACCGTTCTGTTTTCAATACATTTTTGTTTTAAACATATGCCCATTTAACTACGTTATTCATACAAATGCTGTCAGCACGTGTACACATTTATCTACTGGTTATCTACTTACTATTCTGAACATGAAAATCAAATCCCCATTTCCCACGTTCATCTTCCCTTCCTGATTTTGAAATCCTAACATTTGAAATTCCACAAATTTTATCCTCCTGTTACATATATATTCATAATCTTGGACAGCAGAAGATGCTAGTGAGTATTTTCTTTGCTACTCCAAATTTCACTTTAAAACTGCAAAACACTTTTATATTTAACCTACACTGCCTGACAACAATCTTCTAAAAACCTATGAGCACCATCAAGTGGTCAGATACAACAAATGCAACTTTTCATGAGACAGGATTTTATATTATAAGTACTTCGAACATGATGCGCGTGAACAAATGTAAAAAACATTTATGTAATTCATTCCCAGTAAAATCAAGTATATTGATATGTTTGGAACATTCTGTTGAACAAAGGACAACTAATGCAAAACTTTTCATCTCCAATTTAAGAGACAAACAACAACTGTTTTTCTTAGTCAACATCTCTGTAATTTAGGCAAGAAGATTATGCAACACAATAGTGTCTCCTTTTTTTAAAGCAAAGCATACTCATAACAAGCATAGATGGGCAAGTTTATTGATCAAAAAGAGGTAAACAACCCATCCAGAGTTTCTGCTTTCTAACATTCTATGTACAAAACAGCAGCCATCAGAGTTTGTACAAAAATCATTCACATGATTTGTGCAAGGGCCATCTGTGAATACCAACATGCTCTTTGAAAATTAAAAACAAAAACAAAAAGCAAGTGCCACCTTGACCAGCAAGGATGTTGGAAGAAGAAGAAGAGATTTTTTTTATTGTGTGAAAAAATGAGATAAGCAAAGATTTACATCCCCAATGTGGAGTTAACCATTTTGATATGATCTGTATAGTATCTACACATGTGGGTCTAAAAAAGACTAACTATTACTGTTGAGCAGCAACTTCAGAATTATTTGGAATTGCTCAGTAACACTCAGAACAGAAAAGCAATTAGTGAGCCCAGCTAAGCCACTACCAACAAGAACTACCATTTTTCAATGGCAGACACAAAAAGGAGACAGTAATGAAGGAAAATAGAAAGAGGAAGAACCCAATCTTGCCAATTCTGCAACTTTTTTTGAGGTTAATCTTCTTTAACACAAGCAAACAACACGGCAAGAGAGTGCAGCTCCCCAGAACTTGGAAACCAAGTACATTTCAGATTCTGCACTTCCCGCTTCAGGCACATTCTGTCCTTTTGACTCTGCAGCTCTGTGTCATTAGCCACATGACAAGTCAGGGAACAGACTAAATTGGCTAGTTAAGTGCCAGATCATATGAATATGCATACACACTCTTGTGTCAAATCCACATGCAAAGCAGAAACATCATAAAAAAGAAGCATCATACTTGAACCTGCCACAAAAACTTTCAACCCTCCTACTTTCTACTGTCAAATGCATTTCTAGTAAAAAAATTACATCTAGTGCCCCCCTCCCCACTTCACCTCTTTGGAGTTAGGAAACTTCTCCCTCTCATGCCTCCATCATCCAACTCACATCATTCTTCAATCTGTCCTGTAGTCATTTACAGAGAATCTGAAGAGTTGTTGCATCTTCCCCTACCCTATAGGAGCAAGGTCATCACTTGGGTTCTATCACCAGTGATAATTATGGATACTCCTACCCTAAAGGAACTAGATCCTGTCTGATATTTGATGCTAAGCGGGGTCACCCCTGCTTAGTACTTGGATGGGAGGCCACCAATGAATACCAAGTGCTATTCACTGTATTTCAGAGGAGGGATGGAGGAAGGAACCGGGAAAGCCACCTCTGAGTACTCCTTGCCTAAGAAAGCTCAACAAAATTTGTGGGATCACTATAAGTCAACAGGCAATTTGAAGGCAAACACACATACACATACACACAGAGGTTACTGGTTACAACATTAAATTTAAATTAAATTACAATAAATTAAACATTAAATTAAAGAGCAATTCAAAACAATTAACCTCTCATATTAAAACCAAGCACTGAATTAAAATAACTTGAAAACATATTTAAAAAGAAAGAAAGAAAAGAAAAGAAGAAGTGCAGCACACACACCCCAAACAACCCTTCTGTGGCAGTGAGTTAATGGTCAAAAGTCTCTCTGAATAAGAAAGTCTTTGCCTGCATTGGAAGGAGAGCAGAAAGAGTATGCTGGCACAGCTTGCAATGGCAGGGAATTCCTTAGACTAGGAACAGCCCCCAAGTAGACACTCTCTCATGTCCTCACCAAATATGTTTGCAGAGGTGATGGAACAAAATAAAGCCTTTCCTGGAAAAGCTCAAAGCTGAAGCAGATTCACATGGTCTTTTAGATAACCTGGATCCAAGCAATTTAATGCTTTAAAAGTCATAGCCAGCACTTTCAAATGAGCTTGGATGTAGAAGGGTGGGCGATGAAGCTGTCGTAACAAGGAGTTTCGCTTCTCCTAATAACCCGCTCCAGTCAATAATCTGGCATCTTGAAACCGATGAAACTTATGAACACCTTCCAAAGGCAGCTGCACAAAGACTGTGTTGCAGTAACCCAAATGGGATGTAACAAAAACATTTATCATTGTGGCCAGATCAGACAGAAATGTCTCCAGAAATTGAGCCATCTGTATATATGGTGCTTATATTTGATCATCACTACTATACTGAGTTTTGGGAAAAGGAATAAGGAAATGGAACATCCAAGATATCACAAGGAAACTTCTGTTCCATTTCCATTGCTTTTCTTTTTTTTTCTGGCTTCAGGATATGACCTTCATGAATTAAAGAACCAAGTTGAAACCCCAAAATTGTATGTCCAGCTCAACCTGGTCATTGCCTGTGAAAGGCAAAAAATAGAAATTAGAAAAAGAGCTAGCCTTTCCACAACAGCCAGTGTGGTGGTTTAAGCGTTGGACTACCACCCTGGAGAGCAAGGTTCAATAACCCGCTGAGTGACCTTGAGCACATCACACACTCGAGGGCCATTTCCGCATGAGACTGTTATAGCAGTTGATTCCACTTTCAAGATCCTATGGAATCCTGGGGTTTGCAGTTTTGGGTGGGGCCAGCTGGCCCCTCCCTAAACTGCAAACCCCAGGATTCCATAGGATCTTGAAAGTGGAATCATAGCGCTATAACAGTCTCATGTGGAAATGGCCAAGATCTCCAGAAAACCCTGTGATAGCGTCACCTTAGGGTTGCCATAAGTGTCTCTTAAAGGCACACAACAACAACAACAACAACAACAACCCTTTCCATATTAACAATAAAAGAACCATCCTGACACACAATCACCAGCTGGTAGATCATTTGTGGTTCTTATGTCAACTTGATAATGTGTGGATAATTGGCTTACTGTTCTGGCTTCCAGTAATATAAGCAAGCAGTTTAGGAACAGAAAATATAACAGTGATAGAAAGAGTACGCTCCAAAATTATATTATCATTACTCAAAGGAGGCCATTTCAACTCATGGCAGCAACAAGGTAATACATTACTGAAATATTTATGTACACTTGTACTGCTACCAATTAAATTAGTCATATATTTAATTTTGTATTTCTAAGTGAAGTTCATCTTCAAGCAGCCTGAAGCTGTGGCTCTCAGAAGACCTGAACAATCTGACCCTCATTAATCTCTGTGAAATGGTAACTAAATTAACACTCACAACTAAAGGATGGTTGATAATTTCAGCAGATGGGGAAAAGGAATGAAAGGAAATTGCTGAAGGAAGCAAACATCTTTAAAACATAGGAAGATGGGAATCAGCCACCACACTGGTTTTAAGTTAGCACAGTTTTTTCAATTCTTTTTAAGCTCCTTCTTGTGGTTTTTAAGAGACTATTCTTGGCTTTTTAAATGTGTGTATATAATCTGTAACACATATATGAATAACATTAATTTTGTCTCCCCTCACGAATGTGTAGCAATTTAAAAATAAAAAGTATAAGTGAGAAGGAAAAGATACACAAGAAAAGAATGAAACCATCAAAGTTAAAATAATGCATTTACTTACAGCTTAGATGTCAGTAAACTAAAGCACCACAGAAATCAGTACTTAGGATCAACAGACCAAGAATACAATGCCAAGTTGGGAACAACCAGCACAAACAATCATCCACATAATAGAAGATGATAAACCATCATGTGATATAGTCCTATTACTAATGTTCATCATTACAACAGATATTAAAATTACATATCATGATAGCAACCCCCTTAAAAGAGTGGAAGTTAAAGAAGACTGACAACTGGTTTCAAAGTAACTGTCTAACTTTGTTTACCACCCCAAAGCCCTTGCTAGTGCTAGTGAGCTTATTATGCATAACAGAGTAACGCTATCATTAGGCAGATTGAGGCAATTGCCTCAGGCAGCAGATGCTGAGGGGCATCTGGCTATTCCTCCTTCCAGTCTATACTATAACCTCCATGTTATCCTGGCTCTTCCCAAATATCATTCTCCAAATAACAGCTTGGCCCTCAGAGTCTACCATCAGCACAATAGCCAAATATAATTATAAAAATGGATTTTTAATAGCATTTTTCTAAGACTAGGAAGGCACAGAGCAACTTTTTCCTCAATGTGCTGATCACAAGCTCTGTTGCTGGTGGAATTTTGACAGTAAATGTGAGCAGCTACACATATTTGGATTTCCTCCAATGTATTCATTAACAAATTCACCAAAAAGCTGGAGCTCCCATAATCCCCTCCCACAGGACATGTTGGATGGGAGTGGTAAGAGCTGCAGGCTGGGCATCCAAGGTCAGGAGTCACCCAAGCACCCAATCAGGGATGGGGGGCAGTCCTACTAGGTCATACATGTACAGCCATTAAGCATACTTTTTAGCCCATCTCCCACAATCAACCACAAAAAATAAAAAGTTAAGGTACGTACTGTCTGCACTGTTGTAAACAGTTTGTACATCATCTCTTGGTTCAAGAAATGACCGATTATTTTAAAATGATCATATAAACACACTAAAAGTTTTTTTATTTAAATGAAACATAATTCATTAACTATCTTCAAAATGTCCCTTGCACTGATATCTGTTAAATAGTTCTAATAGTTAAAGCTGACGTAAGAGGTTTTTTACAAAATAAATCTGTACATGATTAAGAGGGCTGAATGCTTAATTTGACCATTAAAATGTACTTGAACTAATCATTCAACATTTATGCAAATAGGGGCTTATTTTGCATAAAAATCACCAACACCATTCTGTTTCCATTTAAAAAAAAGTAAACTATCCATTAGCATAAAAAAAACTAGGCAAGTTTCAGAATAAAGTCTCTAGATAAAAGCTTTCTGTTGTTTTTATTTTGATGAGGGTGGGTGAGAAGGGAATCAATGACACTAAGTGGTTTGCTGGATCACTGACAAGTATCTCAAGAGGATGCTGAGAAAGAAAGAGTAGAAAAGTGGCTCAATTTGTGACTGGAAGGTAATGTGAAATGATAACTCCGGCATAATCTGACAGGTTTGCCGCACTTCTGTTAATCTAATCCTCTTGGTAATTTTGTCACTTTGAATATTCCACCTAGTGTGCAACAGAAGTGATCATTTCGAAGGATAACAGATTCATGTAAGGTAAAATACAGAATTTGATTCTACTGTACTTCTGTTTACGCCTTCAAGTCACTTACTGACTTATGGCAGTCTCATGCATTTCACAGGATTTGCTTAGTAACTTTGCCAGTTCCTTCCTCTGAAATAGAGTCTACAGCACCTTGTATTCATTGTCAGTCTCTCGTCCAAGTACTAACTAGGGCTGACCCTACTTAGCTTCCAGGAACAGAGAGGATCTGGTGCCTTTAGGGTATTTAGACCCTACAGTCCTTTAGAGGTAGGTAAATTTCAGGGGTTGCATGAAGCTTCAAGGTTGTGTGTTGCAGCTGCCAACCCCACCTCCCAGACCACCCTGGATTGTAACTTTTTCTAGTAAAAGAAAAGGCAGCGGGGAGAGCCTCTCTTGGAAGCCACCAGGAGCAGTGATTCACTTTTTAAATTAGTTTCAGTGGCACCTGCACTGTTAAGCTTCATTAAATACCCCCTTTCTTTCTTAAGAAGTGAACTTTAGCCACTTCAATTCTTGGGTATTTTTCCAGCAGTATTTCTGGCAGTCTGTGCAGCCTCGAGGGTCAAAAATTGATCCCTAGACTCATGTCAGTTGCCAGCACTGTTGTACTTTTTCACAGCAGGATTTAACCACCCAAAACTTAGATTTAACATGCTTTCAAAAAAAAAAAAACAGGAAGAAGTACATTAATTTATTTTAACAAAAAAGTATATTTTAAAATGCACTGTGCAACATAAGCTATAAGAAAATAATACAAGAATTCATAAGAAAAGAATATAAACCAATTTCATTGTGACTGAGCGGTGACAAAAACAAAGAGAGGCACAAACAGGGGCAAGAAACAAATACTATTAAATGTGAGCAAGAGCCTAATTTAACAATCATGTTTCTCTATAGCGTCTTTCAAAACCCAGCAGAGAACTTCTGCTTGTCACAAGAAAGATCTTTGCACTGTGACTTCGCAGCCAGCAAGGGGTGGACAGGCAGATGATCCCTTTTCAAGCTGCCGCTATATCACTTGTGAAAGCTGCTGGTGCAAGGTTAACACTGACCTCAACGACAGAATAGCAGCAACATGATTTGTTGGGGTTTGTTTTTATTGTTAAGAAACAGGACATGTCTTGTTAGGAGTACACTGACTCAATCACTGACATCTGCATGAGCCTCTTAATAACTTGGGAGAAATTGTCATGAAGCTTTCTAACTTCAATTGACAGTTGTCCCTGTAAAGTTCTTCAAAAGAGTTTGTGCAAGCTTCAGCATTTCTAAAGGCATAGCAGGTTCCCAACAGTCAGCGGATGGGCAGGGTCCATCACCCGCATTTAAAGATGGTAGGCCTTAGGCCCTTTCTGCACTGCATGGCTGCCCCACAGTTGGGACATGGTGGCAGCACTATGTGGGTCGTGCTTCTGCATGACATCATCATGGTCCTGCCGCCATCATGTCACCAAGCATTGCGCAAGCGCAGTATTTGTAAAACAGAAAAAATCTGTTTTATACTTACTGTCATGCCACGCTGCTGCCTTTCCCAGCCATGCGGAAGGGCAGAAGCACGCTGGCGATGCCTCCCTCCCCAGCACAACAATGGCAAATGCTCAGCTGTGCTTCAGAAGGGAAGAGGCAAGGCCCTCCGCAGTGATGGGGCAAGGTGTGGAAGGGAGCGTTCCTGACAAGCTTTCCCTTCCCGCTGGCGCTCCAGCGAAAGGATGTCACTGAGCCCCGCTGTGCAGAAAAGGCCTTGGAGTGCCATCTTTACTTTCTGTCCCTTCCCATGCATTTCATATTTCCATCATCAGATAACTACTACTGACAATAACTATGCAAGGAGTGTTTTTCCCTCAGCCACTGTCCATGCAATCTGGGGATTCTGGAAGATGTAATCCAAGAAAGCAAATTTTCTGAACTTCTTTACTGCCAGCGTTTGTGGCTTCTCTGAGGCCACTCACCAAATCTTGGTTTGAAACACTAATTAATAGAACATTTGTTCATCCTGATATTCTTCAGCTTTATTTTAAGTGAATATGCTAGAATCACATGTCCACTGTAGTCAGCTGAAACAAATTTTAGCACACAAGGAGGAACAGCAAGTTTAGTCCAAGCTTTAACTTTCTGTATATCTACTACAAGAGACTGGCAAGTTCTGAGAACCAACTTGCTACCCATCATGAGTCATGTCAGGGCCCTAAAATTAAAAAAAAAAGAAGAAAGAAAGCTGAGAGCAGTCCACTTGTAGATTAGCATAAACTGGGCAGGGGAGCTGCTAACAGGTCAGCGGATGAAAATAAACTGAGAAGAGACCATTAGCTTGGTGGGACTGAGCATGCTCAGCACCAGATAGGGAGGGGTTCCCGCCAAGCTGCTCAGCTCTGGAACTTTCGGAAAAGCTACTGCACATGCGCGAAGATTCCCATTGTGTGAGGCACAGAAAGAACAGAAGTGATCCTTTGGGTACTAATATATTTTTTGAGTTGGACGAAGACTGGAGAGGTCCAGGAGGAGCCCAAAGACTACCCAAAAAAGCCTGGAGCCACATGTGAGCCTGCAGGCTGCATGATTTCTAACCTGATTACAGAATGTACATCTTCCTTTAAATACTGGAGTGAGTTTGTGCGTGGAAGCCAGTGTGACATAGCGGTTTGAGTTTTGGCCTATGGCTCTGGGGGATCAGGGTTCAGATCATTGAAAACTCAATGGTTGGCACTGGACCAGTCATTCGCTTTCAGTCTTGGAGGAAGACAATGGCAAACTCCCTCTGTACAAATCTCCGTATATACAAATCTTGCCAAGAAAACTCCATCATAGGGTCACCTTAGAGTTGCTGTATTTGAAAGCAACTTGAAGGCACAGAAGAAGAAGAGAAAGAGACAGAAGTACCTTGTGTGACTTCAATATGTGCCCCAATGTTAGACCTATATGATATGGCAAGTTTGATACCAGATTATTAATAAATACACATTTGCACAGTTCACTTAACTTTTGCTGGCCATTCAAAGTATTTTTTTCCAACTTGAAACAAGTATAAGAAACCTATGTGAGAAAACTTTTTCTTTGCTGAGGGGGGAAATCTGTATGTTTTATTTTTGTTTATTTCTTATTGTACAACATAATTGCAAATTCACTGCAAAGTTTAGCTTAATCTTATTCGCAACAATCCATTTCAGTTTTATACAGTTTCTATATGTACAGAATGAGTTCATGCCTCAAATAGTTTTAGACACTTGTAAAAAAAAAAAAAGAAATGAACAAACAAGTACTATGTACCCTTCAGGCATCCAAAATGAATACTCCTTCCAACTTGAAAAAAATATTAATAGAAGACAGTTATCCACCATGCACCACAAGCACAATAAGAAGCAAGAATGTAAAGTTATAGAATTTTGACCCATTTTGCATTCCATAAATTAGCAGATTTTGGATGGCAAACAGGTGAAAATTACTATATGCTAATGATTAAAATTAAAGAATAACAAATAGTGCAGGTATTTCACACACAAGAAAATGCTTTTTGAAAAAGATGCAACAGGAAAAATACAAGAATTAAACCAATCTGCATACTGGAGAGGGGAATCTTCCAATCCCAAAAGGAAGGAAGGATCAGATGAATTAATACAGTCTGAAGAGAAGGCAACTAAATGCAACTTGCCTCAATGATTATGTCTACTAACAATGATGGAGAACAGCTAAACCTCAATGTGGTTATGTCTCCATAATTAGCAGTAATAGCCTGAAATAATGTGAGGCAATTAATCTAAGATGACCTATCATCATCATTTATACTGTCCTGTGTAATAACAGGTCAAATTATAGGAATGTATGAGCTCACTCTAAATAAATTATAGAACAAGGACGGCCCAATAAACAGAGTTGATTGCCTAAGGACAACAACATAAGTAATATACTTTTCAGATTCACAAAAAATTTCTTAGGTATCAATCCATTATCTTCTGGTTGCTTGCAATCTTCTTACAGATTGAAACATAATTCAATGATCTTAGATCATAATTACTTCCATAGTAAAGATACCATATAAAAACACCAGAATATGTGACTACATTTGTTAATCCCGTATGTGTAAGTGATCTAGGCTGCCATTTACTTCTCACAGCACCACACCATCAGGGTTACAGGTGCTGGCTACCCCATAAAGCCTATTGCTTGCTCTTCTTACCATTGCAACATGGAGCATGGGGCACATGTTTAATTTCTGACAGCAGCCACACCATGAAGGTGACATACACAAACACAATTCTTTGAAGAGGGCAATAAGGGGCTGTGTCATCACAGATTAAGATTCACATTCACAGCCTCCAGACCACAATTTCAAAACTTTGTAGCTGTAATGACAACATACAGCCTTAGGATTATGCTAACTTATAAATCTATTTAAATACAGTAATTTACTTTAAATTTCCGCTTTAATTTTTGCACATGCACATGTGCATATCCATATCATATATATTTTAAAAAACCTGGTCTGTGTGAATTGTTTAATAGGAAGTACAAATGATACCCTTGAGTGGCTCAGTGCATAAATACAAGTAGTCTTTTAAAAATTCTTATTAATATACTTCAAGGACCATTTAAATTTCAAAAACTCAAACAACCTGACTATGAACACCCACACTTGCCTTTCAGGCATAAAAAATGATGCACCATGACTTCTGAGTACAATTTCTTTTAAAGTCAAGAACAAAGGTTGCTAAGTGTATAATTCCTATGAAAGTTAAAATCTGAAAAGTAAAACTGAATGCATCTTTTTTCTCAATCAGTGTTGAACTGAATTGAAGTGGGATTTTGTTGTTAAGAAAAACAAACAACAGGCAGTCTCTTTGTAGAAATGACAATCATGCATTCATTTCTACCACAGCATAAACATTAAAAAAGCAAAAAGTAAAAATAAAAAGGAATGAAAGACAAATGATGTTTCAAATGGCAACCTCATGCAGCATGGGTTTGTAAAGTACATACCCAGAAAGGATCTCTTGGGAGGTGTTTTGAATTCTTCATCTTTACTATCTGCAGCTACATTAAAAGATTGAAGAGAAAGCAAAGACAAGACAGACTAGTTTGATTCCTCTTGAACTTTAGATTAACTCAGTGTTAGTACATCTTACTAACAGTGATCATGCCATAAGTTTTATTTTTTATTTTTTTAGTTCTTGCACTGAGTAAGAGGCAGACTTGCAGATTTTGAAACTAAGAATAATGAAGTCATAATACGCTGCAGATAAATATTTGAAAAATGAAATATCAGAAGTATGTACCATAGGTTAAGCAAATATTTAATATATTTATCAGTACCAAGTACATAACATTGTAAACTTGTTTACACTGTCCTTTATAAAAAGGAATTGGAGGGAAAAGTTTAATTTTAAATGTTTCAAAGCTTAGCCAAGTGAAAACAAAATGAAAGAGCTTACCTCAGTATTTTGATTTAATTTTAAGAAACCATCAGAGATATCAAACAGATTACTATATTCAGTACATCTATATTCAACTTCTACCAGTTTGTTACAGAAGAAGAGACTGCAATCTTCATTAGTTCAGTCCATTTGAGCAATGGTGGAGCTTGGAGTGTATGAGGGGGGCAGGAGGAGGCATGGCACTGTGCAGGGGCATGGCTGTGGTGTGTGAGGGCGTGGCCAGGGCACGTGGGGGTGTGGCTATGGGCCGAGACACCCCAGAAACATTGCTGCCTGGGGTGAATCGGCCCCCACCCACACATTCCTGTGCAACTGCATTTGAGATAAAAGGGATTTCTCTGTGTTACAAAACCACTGGATGTATGAATTCTTTAGTCATTGTCATTTATGTCCTGTCTCAAAAACAGCAATTAAATTCTGTCCAACATAATCCAATTCTGTATTCCTGGGCAAATGTAATTTTACTAGTGCCCGAAAAAGAAATAAGAATATCAAAAGAATTGTCTACACATTGTCAAGCCCATTCTAATACCTTTACGGTTGAGCTAGAAATTCACTCGTAAAAAGTGAACTGAAAAAATACTCTGTATCCAGTGCAACCCTAATTTACAAGTGTCAACTATGAGTCATTTGATGATTTGAAATCCTGAATTCTGAGAATACAGAGATTGGTGGGATTTAGATATTGATATTCCCAGCTGACACAGGACACTGCTTTTTTAAGTAGACTATTCACCAGTTAAAGTAAACATAACATTAATCTAACGAATGCAATTAATGAGTGTGGTTTTTGTAGAAAATACAGCAGCTCAGGGAAGTCTTGGAATGGTGAGGTGGAAAGAAAGAGTTTGAGCACTTCCAATAAAAATTAGCCTCTCGGAAGCTGCTTATATTTCAAGGGATGTCTTCACTGCTGCCAATGGGAGTTTTTCTTAAAAAACAAACACCAGCTTCGGAAATGAATTTTATGTGTTTCTTGAGCACTTAACTGGTGTCAGAATTCAGGAGAGAGATTTTTAAGGGGAATTGTTCACATACCTGAAATTTTACATTATTAGGAAATTAATTCTTTCACATTATTGCTGGAAAGTCTGTGAGTGCAGAAGAAATCTTGAAACAATAAATCAATAGATCAATAAATGTAAATTCTACAACTATGCATTTAACAGATTGATAATTTTTTAAAAATTAAAATGCTCCTATTTCTTCTTAAAATCCTCTTATTTCCCTTTTAAATATGTTAAGAATACAAAAATCATGACACCAAAACAAACTGACAGCAGACAATCAGACAAAATCGAAATGGTTCTTGCTCAGATATTCCTGCCCATTTGTTTACGGAGATCAATACAGGAATACCTCAGTTAACAAAGTCAATGTGTTCCTCGGCATGACTTCTTTAACAGCAAATTTGGTACCAGAGGCAAACATTACATGAAAAGGATAGGTTCCTAGACCACAAAAAAGAATAGCAGTTCAAAATGTTTCAACAGATTTTTATTGAAACTGACAATATGCACATGTTAAATTCCTCAACAAAGTCACATAAATCTTGCATAAATAAAGAAGAACATTTTGAATTTTCTAGCAACCAGTTGAAAGCTCCTTCTAAAATGTACCCAAGTATACATTTTTCCATCAGCCTCCATTTTTTTTAGGATTTTCATTTTGGTGGCCAAACTTATAGATCTATGCTTTTTTAACATGCTGAGATTTGCAGATGAGAGTTATCTGCTCTCGCCTTTTGTCTCCGTTTTGCTGCTTGTGCATGCTCAGTAAGGGATTCTGGAGGCAGCTGCTCTTTATTGTATCTATTGTAGGCAGGCACACAGAGTCACAGTTGGATCAGATAGAACAGAATGTCATTCTTTCCTAGCTCCTGTTTCCTAGAGATATGCTTTTGCAACCCAACACCAAAAGTTTACATTTTTCCAGCTCCCCTTCACCATTCTCCCAGTGCTGATACTACTTAAAAATTTCCAGCTAGATATAGGAAAAGGGGAGTGATCAGGCTTTATAAAGTTTTGTAAAAAGGAGCTTCTTTGTTGGAGGCTTTGTTAACTGAGGTATGCCAGTACCTAAGAGATTCTGGCTTTTAATAAAAAAAATATTTATTTTACTTCTTCAGGAAAATTAAAAAGAATTTCCTGCACTACAACTAGAAAGTGATACATTACAGTAGACTTAAAATTTAGCCTGCTCAGTAAGGATCCAATTGGGAGACACTGGTGAAGACAGGGAGACTACCCTTCTCATGCAGCAATAGATATCACATAAAGAAAAAAATCTAGAAATACATACTATACAAATTTAAATGCTTTGAACTATAAATTGTATTAGCTCTTATCAGTGCGTCATTAATTCCAGATGACTTGGGAAACAAGCCATTCTTGATATCAGAAAATTCACTCACTTAAAGAGGAAAGATGCCATTTAACCACTTTTGAAATGGACAAAAATTGATTCCTCTCTGTGAGCCTATAAGGACAACTAGGGTAATGCCTCTTCACAATAGCCCACTTTGACCACATTTCTTCAGAAGCAAAAAACAAACAAACAAACAAACAAAAAGAAAACAACGTAAACATAAAGGACTTGAAGAAACCACAGAAGCTCTCTCGCTACACAAAAGCAAAAACAAAAGGAAGGCAGATTCAAAAGTGGACAAGAAAGCACAGGAGGCCCGATCCTCAAGCTGAATTTCAACCAGCCTCAGTTGACATTTCAATCCAGTTTTTGTCTTCCCTGTTACAGAACAGGCAACCACAGATACTTTGAATTTTTCCGCCTAAGAGGAGCTTTACATGCACATTTTTTCTGACATGTGTGATCATGGTGCAAGCGCTTGTTAAGGGGTTTTTGAAATCCATATTGTCCATGCAGAAAGAACAACTGAAGAGATGCAAAGACTAAAAATATTGAGGCCCAATTGTTCAATGAACAGTGAGGTGAGATACAAACTTCAGAGAATTAAGATCCCCCCCGCCCCCTGCCAAGAAGAATGTCCAGCTGGTGTTGACAATTTTTACACCACTATATTGGAGGCAGGGAGTGTGCATTTACCAGGCTGAAAATAGGAGAATGAATTGAGATCATAACAACAGCTTTCTAAGTGGGTATTGCCTTGTATTAACACAATTTTGGAGCAGAAAGAGCACTAATAAAAGCCTAGGTCCTAAAAAGAGATAGAATCCCTTCATGCCATAACTCATACATGTATATAAGTGTGCAATAGTGATACAGTCCTGCCACTGAGGGTTGCATGTTATCTTTTCAAAGTGGAAGCTGTCCAAACAACTTCTGAATAGTGGCAACTCAACATGGTGGACATGTTGTACAGCTTGCCATGCAGATCACAATAGCCCATAGAACTTCACTACCACTGCCAAGTATTCCTCTACAGAATTAACTACCAGGTGGATTCTGGGAGCTATAGTTTGAAAAGATACTTTCCCAAGCTTTTTTTTTCTTAAGCAGTCAATAGTGATAACACAATCCATGTAACTGAGATCGTTCATAAGACAACAACCTCCTTAGACTATAGGTCCTGGGCCGAACAAAGAGTACAAAATTTAAGGCTATTTTCAGTGGCCTGATTGGGTTTTGGGCAACCAACATGACAAGAAGATGCTCTGGCATACACTAATGATCTGGGGATGAACAATGAGAAGATCCTCCTCCACAAGCTTGGTAGAACAGAAAATGCCATACAGTTTTAATTATTCCTGGCTGCACATGAATTTATATTTGCATCAGAGCATTGAAGGAGCTACTGAATAGGGTTTAGGACATGAACTTCAAAGCATCTGATTTAAAAAAAAAAGCCTGTCTCCATCAGGTGAGCTGGACATTCTTTTAATACAAGATTATCAAGACAGACACGACACTATAATTGCCACATTATAATTTAGTAAAAACCAAACAAACAGAGACCACAAGGAAAATATTATTATTAAACAGCATCACTAACCAATGACTTCAACCAACCTGAAAAGGAGCGCCGTTTTATATTCAGCTCATTTGTCACACGTACTTCAGTGCACAGTTTCAGCATCAATAACATTGTAATTATCATTATAATACTCTGCAGCAGTAGTGGAGACTCAAAATGCCTCCCAAACCTAGAAGGAAGGGGAAAATAGACATATCAGATAGTGAATGTTGGAGATCACCCATCAGTTTAAACAAAAACATCTTATAACATGTGTATATACAAAGCAAAATATTCTTCCAGGGCTATGTTAATGTTTTTACTTATTTATATTTATTAATGTATTTATATCCTGCCCCCTATCTAAGTATCAGATAGCAACAAAATCAGTTTAACAAATTTAAAAATACTGTACAAAACAATAAGAAATAATTTAAACAGACTAAAAGCATATCAAACAATTTGACAAGTTAAAGTGGAACAATTAGAATATATTAAAACAATTAAAAAACATAATGCATGTGCAGATTTGGATAAAATAAGCTGGGCCCAAAAGGTTTTAATAAAAAGCCACATGTTTACTTGCTGCTACAATAACATCAGTATTCATCCCAATCAGGCCTCAAAAGTGAAGGTGTTCCAAAACTGGGAGAGAAGGTCCTCTCCCATGACCTCCCACAGTGGGTTCTCTAGTGGTACAGAGATGAGGATCCTGCCTGAAGATTTCAGTCAGCTATACAGAGGGCAAAGCATTCTTTTGGGTGAAGCAGTGTTGTGTAGTGATTAGAGTATTGGGACTGTGACTCTGGAGACCAGGGTTTGAATCCCTGGTCTCCAGAGAACCTATTGGGTTTCCTTGGGTAAGTCACACTCTCTCAGCCTCAAAGACAAATCTCCTCTGAACAAATCTTGCCAGGAAAACCTTGTGAGAGATTCACCTTAGCACCATCATAGGTCAGAAATGGAAGGCACACAACAATGACAACAACAACAAACTCCTTCAGATATTGAGGCCCCAATATTTTCAGGGTTTTGAATTCAGACCAAACGGCAGCCAGTGCAGCTCCTTCAAGACTGGTATCATACCTCTCTACCTGATGTTCTGGCAAAAAAACTAAATGCTGCATTTTATACTAATTGCAAATTCAGCAGCAGCGTCACATAGAACACATTACAGTAGTCTGACTTGCAAGCTTTTTGTGCATAAATTATTTGTGGCTTGGTAATCCCTGTCCAGGAAAGACATTTTTATGGACATTTAAAGCTGGCCCCAAGTACTTTTAGTGACAGTCTACTTAGAGTCCTCTGTCACTGCCAGTGATGGAGTGGATCTTGAAATACTCCCAAGCCATGCATGCTTTTCCTTTAAGGGGAATGAAACCTAATCCAGGAAAGGTCAGTTACCCACTTCCCAAACCTGGGAAATACTGATCTATAGAGCCTCCTCCTTACTAGGATTAAACATTAGTTTTCTGGGTTCCATTCAACCCATTACAGCATCAGACACTGTCTAGCATCTGTACAGCCCCAGCTGGATTCTGATGATAAGGAATAGTAGAGTTGAGTGTTATCAGCAGCCCACCCCAAAATTCTTCATGACCTCACTCAATGACTTCATGTAGATACTAAACAATATAGGAGATAGGATGGAAACCTGCAACATCCCCAATTTAATAGCCACAATGCAGAGCAGCAATTCTCTGATAATACTCTCTGGAACCAGCCCCAGAGATAAAAGCAGAACCATCATAACACAGCGCCAGTCCAGTAAGAGACCACTGCCCCAATTTCAGACTGTATTCTTTAGGAAAAAAATGTTAGTACCCTGTCCCCCATTCCTGTCGTTTCTGCCTGGGTGGGGAGACCCTACTGACAGAGGTCGGACAAGACAACATAATCTATGCAGTGATGGTTAAAAAACAACAGTACAAGCTGAGGGCTTATGCAGATAATCTTGTGATAATGACACAAAACAAACTGGACTCAATGAACGCTCTTTTTTTAAAAAAATTAAGGCATTTGGGACATGCTCCAGGTTTAAAGTGGATTGTAACATAACAAAATTGCTGACTAAAAATATGACTACAACAGGACAATGAACTACCTGCTCTTTCAAATTTTGAAGTGAAAAAGGAGATTAAATATTTGGGAGTTACAATCATGAAGAACAATAGTTTACTATTTTAAAACACCTATAGAAAAGTCTGGAAAGAAATTAAAAGAGTTTTAGAAAAATATGGAAAGATTAATAAAAACAAATGTTTTGCCAATGTTTTTATTTCTCTTTCCAACAATCCCTATTATGAGAAATGGAATATCTTTTGTGCAATGGCAGAAAGAGATTTCCAGATTTGTCTGGCAGGCAAAGAAGCCCAGAATAAAATTTAAAACATTGCACAATGCTAAGGAAAGGGGCAGCTTGAGTATCCCTAATGGCAAATTGTATTACAAGACCTGTTGTTTTATATAGCTGAAGGAATGCTAAGAGAGGCGAGATTTTTAGAACCTGAAGGCCATAATTTAAGATTTCGGTGGCATGGTTACCTTTGGTATGATAAAGTCAGGGCACATGCTGAATAAAAAGATCATTTTATTAGAAAGGTTCTCTTACAAGTTTGGTATAAGCACAAACAGAGACTTTTTCTTAAAATAATATTAGCCATCTTGGTTCTGGAAGCCTTTTTTAAAGAAATTATGGGTTAACAATCCGAGATGGTTGCTTTATGATGATCTCTTGTATTTTGAACAAGACAGGTGGAAATTTAAATCACAAGAGATGGTTATGAAGGGTGGCAAAGATCTTAACAGGTTTGCTTCTACAACTTACGGAAAGATTTAATCAAGATGAGAGAAATGCAGCCACAGAGGTTGGAGAAAATGAGTTTTATTTAGACTTTTGTAAAGATGATGAAAGAGCCAGTGTGGTGTAGCAGTCTGAGCACTGGGCTACAGCCCTGGAGATAAGGGTTCAATTCCCTACTCAGCCATGGACACCCACTTGGTGACCCTGGGTATAGCACACAGTCGCAGCCTCAGAAAAGCCTGGGGGCAGAGTGAAGTTATTTGCAGATTTTTTTACTTCTGCAAGGGTTCTGTGTCCCGAACCCTTACGAAAGTCCAGAGGCTACTGTACACTTTTTTACAGGGAGCATATAGATATCTCCTTGTTGGAAGGTATTTCTGCATCCAGCTTCTAATGTTCTGGCTCAGAATCTGAGAAAAAAATCGCCTCCTTTAGATTACTGGAGGCTAAGTGCTTCTCACTGTGTGCTAATTATGTTGCAATACACTGGAGGAGACCACCATCACTGTATAGTGATATGAGCATTGAACTACAAGTTTGGAGACCAGGGTTCTAATCTCAGCTCAGCCATGAAAACCCACTGAGTGACCACGGGCAAGTCACACTCTCAGCCTCAGAGGAGGCAAAGGCAAACCTCCTCTGAACAAATGTTGCCCCCCACAAAAAACAAAAAAAATCAAAACTATGATTGGTTCACTTTAGAGTCACCATAAGTTGAAAACTACTTGAAGGCAAAAAACAACAACAAATGCTGGAAAAACGTAAGTCAACAACATTTTTTTAAAGTTCCTTTGCAAAATACTGGGGAATCCAATTATGTAGCATCTCAAGAATATCAAGGCTGCTAAACAAGGCTTTGGTATAATTCTGTAAAATAAAGGTAGAAAACCACTAGCCGTCAAAATGTTAACTCTCCAAATCCCTTTCCATTTGGCCATGCTAGTTGGGGTTGATGGGAGGTGTAAGCCAAAATGTCTGGAAGTCCAAAAGTTCTTTTCTTTATACGTTACTTACTGAAATGGATATATCTGAAGTTAAATATGAACTGGATAAGTCACATAACAGAAGAATGTCAGGGTGGCATGCACTCCCAAATAAGATAAGCTATAAAGCTATAGAACTATGGCTGATTTTATGGCTTTATATGGCACAGGTGACACTACAAGAAGATTCTTAGTATTTTGTTTCTGCTGGTGGATTGAATATAGAAGTGAATGTAACCTCTCACGGCAGCCTCTAGAGGGAGATCTCTTCCTTTTGTAAGAGTTTGGAAAACACTCATAAAACACCAATGTATATAACCTGCTCAAACATATTCAGAATCTCCTGAATTAACATGCTCATATTTACACTTAAATTTAAAAAATAGGCATATGAAAATATGCACTATACATTTATGACGTGTCTTAAGTAACATTTATTTATCAGTCATTTACTGAATTTCTTTCCCCAGATATCAGAGCTAATTTTACTCCTTGTTCACCACCAAATGGCAACAGAAAACTTTGTGCCAAGAGTGAGCATTTAAATGAGTATACAGTGGTGAAAAATGCAGTGTATTCATATAGGTGTCCTCATCACAATCATGTTCCATAGCTGAAACATGGAATAATCCAATGCAAAATTGGTCCCCAGAGAAGAAGAAGCAGGGAAGAAACTAGCTAGACAAGTTTCACTCCCACTAACCAAAGGTAAAGCTACCAAAATGGGCTTCTACAGGCTTGCTTTGTCTGATCCAGTACCTACCGTATATCCTCATGTACAGGACGACTGGCGTATAAGACGACCCCCAACTTTTCCAGTAAAAATATAGAGTTTAGGATATACTCGCTGTATAAGACCACCCCTCTTCCAACTCACACCAAATAAAAATTAAAAAAACTTCAGATTTGATTTCAATATGGTAATTTTAATTCAAAGGCTTATGACATGCAGGTACTTAGCAGGAAAACTGTCACTTATAAACATAAGGCTGTTTGTCATCAAACATGTAAACATAAAACAGTGCAAGTGGATTAAACTTTTCCTAATTCACTCTATAGCTTAAAAGAAGGACAAGACAATAAACCCATGGGAGCTGCGATGGCAGCAGAGGAGAGTTGCCTCAGCGGCGGGGGAGGGTGGGGAGTTGTTTTGGGGCAGGCGATGGCAGCGGCGGCAGAGGAGACTTGCCTCAGCGGTGGGGGCCGGTGTTTGGGCCGGCGTCTAAGACGACCCCCCAACTTTTGAAAAGTTTTTTGGGGGTTAAAAAGTAGTCCTATACATGAGGATATACAGTAAATCTATCTCCAGTCTGAAAATATACAAGCTACTTGGGGAACAGGCATCTCTCTTCCAACAAAGTAGCCTGTTGGTTACATACCAGATGGAGACAGGTATGAAGTTTCAAGGGATCTTTTGTATTCTCAGATGTTATTGCTCTTTTTTCCTTGCCTTTTTCACTCCCAGCAAACACAGAGTCATTGGGGGTAGTGTCTGATTAGTTCAAATTCAGTCTGAATACCTGTCCTCTGTACCACTTCAAGACAATATGCAGACCAAGCACTCTTAACACCAACTTCACCCCACATTCCTCCCTGAATATTTATAAACATCTTTGTCTAATGCAAAAGCAGGTTCTGAAAACTAGCAATTAGCTTTTTTTAGCCTTTTAGCCTTTGGGGCTGACCCAATAACTAATAAAAGTAATGCTCTGTGGAATCATAAAGATGTGATTCTCTTTTAGTACTGCTCTCTTTCTCTGTGAACTCTAACCAGTTTCATACAATTGTTGTACATCCACATGTTCAGTAATGTTCTTGTCACTTAGGAAGAATTACCTGCAATAAAATGTTGACAAACAGTGCGTCTTCTCTGAGGAAGAGGAAAAGTCAATTTGGCAGGGATAATGAATCCATTAATCAAGGAAGATGGAAGACCTATGAGGAACAGTAGGTCATGCAAGCAGTTGAGAAGGTCACAGAGAGCAAGGATGTAGAGAATCCAAGGAAGGAGACACCAGGGGAAAGATAGTTAATAAAAGGAGAATGACATATGTAGAAACTGAAAGGAGGTGGGCGAGAACAGGTGGTTACAGAAAACTGAGGAAAAAGGAAGACAATCAAGGGCTCTAGGGAGAGCAGGGACTGTGCTAAATTTCTAGGAATAAAAAAGAAAAGGAAAAAAAAGTCTTTTGGAAAGGGGAATCAAGAAACCACAAGGAAGACTAAGTCCCTTCCTGTTTTAACCAAATTAGGCAACTCCTTAGCTGTATGTTTCTACAATATGTACTATAAGATACGGGGAAAGTATGTGGTTTTCTATACACTGACATTCAGTACAAACATATGTCTTTATCTTATTTACTGAAAAAGGCCTGTACTTTATGCCTAAGAATATAATGGCTAGGATCCAAAAGTTTCCTTGTGTGAGTGAGAACATTTCTGCTTGTGAATGTGGGAGAGATAGGGGATTTCAATGTACTTAGCTATATTGAGAATCTGGCCTTGGAGATCAAATAAGCATTAGGCCTTCCAATAACTTCCCCATTCTACTTTCTCAAGTCTAGGAGGGGAAAGTGTGGAGGGTGCAACCACAAGCAACAGTTAATAGTTAATAGCTTCCTTCTCTATAATACATGTATAACTCTTGATACCATGAAATCTTCAAGTAGTTCAATAATGCAAAAGGAAGCTCTGGGAAAGGTTTATTGTAAATTCTGGACACCCTCTAGAGAAGCATGCATGTGGCCCAGTAGCACATATACAATAATTATAAATTCAAGCCCATATTTACAACACCAATATAAGCACTGGGTTTTCTAATTCTAAATATTACTAGGTCTGAACACCAGTTGCAAGAGTCCTGAAGCCATTCACACACTTGTCTGCATGAGTAACCGTATTGCAAATGGTTAATCATATCGAGTATATTACTAGCATTTAGATCCATTAGGCAAACATATGCATGCCCCAGTCTAACTCTAGCTGCAAGACACAAGGGACAGTTCTGTATCACTACTTCTACCAGAACATGGTCAGGAATGCCTGTTTGGATGCACTTCTTTTTGAAACAATGTACAGATCAGCTCCTTCAACATCTGGATGCATATTCCAATGCTTTTTGGTACAGCAGGGTGCTGCTTCTCCCTTGCATAGCCTATCATTCCTTCAATTTTGTTTTTCTATTTATTTATTTTTAAATTTGCTTCTATAAGCATTTTTCTCACATCTGAAACACATACTTCTTTTATGTTTTCCTATGTTCTACTGGAAGTTTATTCTGGTTCTGCCACAAAACTAATGGCCTCTTCCAATTTAAAAAAAGAAAGGGCAGCATTCAGCAGAACTGGATTGGCCAAGAGAAATCTGGACATTGAGATCACTTCAATCAGTCCTAATCAATTACCACAGTCAGTACAGTTACAATTAATACCAATAAGCCAATCAAATAGAATCAAAAGATTAAAACACTAGAATATTGTAGTAAAATGATGCTAAGGAGCAGCAATAAAACCTAAACAGTAACACAAGCAATAAAATTTGTGGATTAACTTTGCTGTAGATGCTAATTACCAGTAAAGATATTCAATTGCAAAATACACCGACTAATCTTTAAGAAACATCATTCTCTCCAATAGCCTGGACTTATTTCCACTTCTCCATTACATTCTTTGGAATCCTAGTTTGTATTTTTCCTATTCAAGAACTCAAACTCATATCCTCTCTAACTAAAACTGCTATCCCTCATCCTGCTATTTTGATAAAGCATTATAGCAGTGGTGTCAGATCAGCTTCTTACAGCTTTGTTTCAACTCACTGTTATAACGCTTAAATGCTCAACACCATGGGAACAGGTCCAACGGATTGTCTCTCCCATTCCATCACCACTCCAATTCTAGCTCAACCATAACTGAGTGGTCCAGTCCATGTGATGCTTGGTGGTCAAATACTACCACAATACCATGAGGGCAAAGCCATGCAAAGCACCTCCCATGGTACCATTTTGTATGTAAGTGGCATTTTAACTGCCTTAAAGAATATGGCTATTTGTGAGTTTCTATGTATAGAAATAGATTAAGTGTATTTGGATGAGGGAGGCCTGAGATTACATCCCTTACCAATCATACAACTCATTTTCTCTTAGCCTAAGAGAGGATAAAATAGATAAACTCATATATATTGTCCTAACCTGGGGGAATAGGTGGCATAAAAATCTGAAAATAATAAAGAAACACGTTTCCTATATGCACACACTGTTCAAGTATCATAGGAAGAAGTTGTATTTAGAGCCTTCCATTGGAGTTTTAAGTTGTGTTTTTGTTTAACAACTACTATATAGTGTTCTGAAAAGCAAGATGTCTTTTCTATCAATTACTTGCAAGCAAAATAGCACAATCCTCCAGCTCCTGTAGTGCAATCTTCATATTGGGGGACATACTCATTGATCCAAGTGATCTGTGCTTTGGTATACATGCCATATCAAAAGACCAAGTTTATTTATAACAACAGTCTTTTGGTGTGCTAAACCAATATAATGGCCAAAGCCAGAGATGCTCCTGAGCAATAATCACACTAGTTAAAAAAACACAGGAATTGAAAATTGATTCTCTACTACCATTCTTCCTACTGTCTCAACAGCATCTATTTTTGAACATATGGAGACTGTTTATAATGATTCAAACAGGAAATTGCCTTCTAACAGGAAATGGAACTCACTTTGTTTACAAAGTTTATAACTCCATATTTTAAACATGTAACGTATCTGTTAAACTCTAAAACACACACCTACAAAACAAACATCACCTATCTGCTTCTCTTTCAGGCAACGCAGAAAGAAGAATCTGGAGAGCAGCCAATCCCCTCTGAACATTTAATGCAGGATTTAAAGCACAATCTAATGCAATCAACAGGAAAGCAGACTCTTTGATAACATTTGGCTTGTGTCCACATTCTTGGTTCTGCATTATATACATGAAAAACTATATCAGTGCTACCTAAATGGTTCTCCACAAACAAATTAAAACTGGAGAAAGTGCTCTTCCATTAAGTTTCATGACCAAAACAAAAAGATTTCCTAGTTTACAGTTATAAAAATTGAATGGGAAAAAAAATCACACTGCTCAACATCAGTCAACTTGATTGTGAGAAAGAGAGCTGAGAGCACTGACCAAAAGTATGTTGCTTTGTCTCAACATTTCTTTTTGAGCCAGAATGGAAGGTGTTTAGACTGATTGGCACAGAGTTTGAGAAAAGGAGTGAAGAAAACTGACAACTTGCAGGCAGAGAGGTATAAGTCTGCTACTCAGATACAAATCTAGGTTCCCATTTTCCAGAGTCCCAGAAAAAGACTGACAGTAAGTTCAAATATTGCTGCTGCTGCTGCTATTTCAAAAATCTTAGAGCACTCTCTTTCCATCATTCTTGCACACCAAAGTGCATCCATTTTCCAGTGTTTGCCACAGAAAGTGTGAACCATTCTTTCCTGGATAACGGTTAATTTTCAAAACAAAATAAGTGAATGGGAAATCTCCATTAGTTGTGTCATCCTACTTTAGCATTCCCAAGAGTTAACACCATGACTATCCCATTTTCTGCAAGGGGGATGGGGGAAATTTTAAAATGCAGGTTAGTACAGTGGCAGACTTAATTGTCTGACTCTGTATGAAGTCTTCTTGTCTCTGAAGAAGTGGGCTATAGAACATGGAAAGCTTATTCTGAGTAAACTGCCCCAATAATGTTTTCCTTCACTTTTTCTAATACAAGATTTACTATGCAAGATTGGACCACTGGGCCACCCTAATATAACTTGCTCTAAATTGTTATTTCTCATTATGGGAGCTATACAAAAAAAAAAAAAAAAAAAAGGTATTGTCAGGGATTCATTGAATCAGTGAAAAAGGGTTATAAGATAGGAAAACAACTTGTTCTCAAAATATTTCCTAATGTTAAAATTACATATTGCTATTCTCATAAAATAGCATAAATCGCACTTGGAAATAATTTGCAATTATTAAATTGATCACAAGGTAATTATTGCTATTATGTGCCTTCAAACTGACTCTGACTTATGGCAACCCTAGCGTAGGGTTTTCTTGGCAAGATTTATTCAGAGGAGGCTTGCTCTTGTTTACCTCTTAGGTTCAGAGACTGTTACTTGCCCAAGATTACTCAATGGGTTTCCCTGGCTGAGCAGAGATTCAGATCTTTGTTTCCTACAGCTCCAGTCAACACTCAAAGCACGATACCATACTGGTCACTCACAAGACAATTACCAGTAGCTATTGCTCTTTTTAAATGCTTTTTGTGTCATAGACTTTGAGTTCATGATACCAACGTTTTAAGCAACAGTATAAATATTGCCATAGTTTCCAAATGAAAATCTAAGTACTTTTAAGTGCAAGAAGAGATTTTTCCTTCAGGAAATGGAAGCAGGAAATAATTACAACATTGCAAGCAAAGCATGAGAAGTGTCAATACTGCTACAAAAGCCTATCCAACTGGACATATGTGGGCTGTGGGACCAAATTGTTTAATATACCGTTTATTAACATGTTGATTCACGTTAAGTATGTAAGCATGATAGCATGGGCTACCCATTTAAAAAGTTGACAAAAGTTTGCATGCAGATTCTTACAATGGTAACAAAGCAACTCAAGAACCACAGGGTGGTTTATTATTGCTAACAAGTTACAAATGACTTTAATGTGCCTAATGACACTTACCCTTGCCAACCTCAGGATCTTTAATGCTCACATATGAATAAGATTATATATGTTGTTAGAAAGGGACAAAGATGAATTATAATAAATCAAGCTATTATCTAACCTTTTCAATGGAACTGAAGCCTCCAATAGAAATACATGTACAAAATCACACCCCTAGGGCAAATCACATACTATGCATAAGATATCAGTAACAGAAAGAGTCCTTTTAGGAGTTATCAGCTAGTTCCCCAACTGTTAACTGTGAAGTATGTGGACAAAGAGGTAACTGTCAAAATACACTTTGAGGCTGATGGATCAGGTTTAGATCATGATGCTCCACCCTCTCTTCAGAAACGAATAAAATGAAATTGATGAACAGGGATATAAGTTTTAATTTTTATGAATGCATAAAACAAACAATACTTTATCTTTAAGACAGTTCCACCACATAATCACTCTAAATTTACATACTGCAGTCCAAAACTATGTTTCTTGAACCTCTCCAACACATTACCCTTTTTTCAATGAAAAACAGTTTTTCTATTGGAATCAACTTGATATCTACATGTATATCCTAATATGGGGCTTCAGAAACAAAGCTTCCACTGTATGTACAGTGAGCCCACCACAGTAACAAAGGATTGGCTTCAGGACACCTCACAAACACTAAAAATTGTGAGTTCTCAAATTCCTGGGAAAAAATGACATAGGGCCTTAGCAGAGGTGAAGACAAGCTACAGTCACAACAGAGGCAAATCAATTGCCACTGCCATGTCCCTGCAGAAGCCCCTCTTAACTCTGTAATTGTTGACAGTGGCAATGCCAATCCTGCTCACTCATTTGGCAATGAATGAGCAGGATTGGCACTGCTGCTGTCAACAATCACAGGGCAACCAGCAACTTCTGCAGGGACACAGCAGTGGCGCAGCATTCATGTTAGATTAAATTAATGAATTCTGAGACTGCAAATACAGTGGGCTCACTGTACAGACAGACAGAAAGCATCCATCCATCAGTAAGCCACAGTCAATCAAGAACTGCAGAAAATATGGGCCAAGATCCTATTCAATCCTGGAAGAGCAGAACCTCCATCAAGGTAGTTATGCTGTAGGGCCCACAGCAATATGTAGAACTGCCTATTTCCTCACTATCTGCCTCCCAGGACATCAAGAAAATAACTGAGTCTGGGGGTATAGCCAGCTCTGCAATGAAGTTAACCCCTGGCAAGGAGCTATATGTGGATGGCCAACTCCCTGATATTCTTCCACTGACATTCTTTTGCAAGCAGGTTAAAAATCCCTCCTTCTGCAAACACTGAAAATGTTCTGCCATTCATAGTACCATCTATTAAATTAATGATTTGACTCAAAAGGCTCCTGGTCATGAACTACATGTAGGTCTTTTGTTCCTTCATAGAGAAATTAATATCTTGAAAATGGTCCTTATTCTCATTATTCATTCCAGTTTACTGTTGAATAGTCTTCTCAATTCATTTCAATCATTGGTTTTAAAACTGGAATTTAATTATTATGTGTGCCAATTTAGTTTTCCAAAAGTTCCAAAACTAACTTTATAATTGGTTAAATTGAAGGGTTTAATTTAGGCTCATATCTTGCACTAACTTGGCAACTCAGGATTGTTATCAGTATGTACGTCTTCCAGGACAATACTCACAGCCTTCAACTGTGTGAGCCTACATGTGATATTGCAGTTTGAGTTTGTCCAAAGCATTCTTCTCAAGTTAATATACAACTGAAATGCAGCATCCTAACTAGAGACAAAGACAAGAATGCACAGGAAACAGAACTCTGTGGTTGGTTAGATTTGGCACTACATTAAAGAACATATTTCATACTTTGTTTCTTCTTACTTACTTGAGGAAATCAAGTAGTGAGAAAACATTCATATCGTTTGAAGAGTCAACTTACCAAAAGAGTATCCTTAGAATGTTTGCAACTAATAATACTAAACACACGTAGGTTGAAAATCCCTCCGCATTCTGTGTCCTTTTAATATCTCGATACTGTGGGATGTATGGCACCACACCTCCGAACACCATAGCTGCAGATGCACCCCAGGATATCAGCTGCTGAACTGGCGCTACCAGCCATTCCCAGCCATCTGCTTCCATAACTGGCCAGATAAAGTCCCTTAGCATCAGGGCGGTGAAAAGGGATCCCCTTTTACTTCTTTCTGAGAATTTATCAATTTTTATTCAAATCGAAACAATCTTGCCAAAGGTCGTGTGTCATTCTTCATGCATCCCTAGTAAAACAAAAAGAGAAAAACTCCAACTTGCATGGATGTATTTTAACTCATAAACAGGAAATATCAAAGTTAGCCAAACCACAAAGGGGTAGAAAAAACTTGCTCACAAGAACCTAGGGCCTTTTAACACTACACAATTATAGTAGTATGATTCTACTTTAACTGCCATGGTTGCACACGATGGAATCCTGGGATTTGAAGTTTGGGGAGAGATCTTTAGAATTCTCAGCAAGAGATGGCTAGTGCTAGACTACAAACCCCAGGATTCCACAGGAAGCACCCATGACAGTTAAAGTGGAATCATAGGCTATTTCTGCATCGCACTGTTATACTGCTATTATTCCACTTTCAACATCCTGTGGAATTCTGGGGTTTGTAGTTTACTGAGGTCCAAGAGCTCTCTGGCTGAGAATTCTAAAGGCGCTTCCCTAAACCACAAACCCCAGGATTCCATAGGAGGTTGAAAGTGGAATAATAACCCTATAACAGTGTAGTGCAGAAATGGCCATAGTGTTACAGCTGTGGGACATGAAAGATTGCCTGGCCTCAACCAGTGCCCTCTCTATGATGACGCCATTCAAGCTGAGCATTTGACTTCTCCACTAAGATTTTGGAAGCATTCTAATCCTAGAAATAAAATTGTCTAACAAATAACAGTTATCAAAACCTAAGTCACTAACGTGTTGTGTCTTTTACTGCTGGTTCCAAGTCACTAGGATCTCATAAAACAATGCAGTTATGGGGCTATAACCACACCGTAAAGAACAAGCTATAACAGTTGCATAACATTGAAAGGGAAACTTTCCATTACCACTTAAAGGCATAACATGTGACAACTTCCAGGGGTCAGGATACCTATGAAATAACTACTTTTTTTTAGTCTGTTTCTGTGGATTTCTCATGGCTTCTATGACTGAGTACAATGTATGAAAAAGCTTACTAAGAGACTGACTCTCTAAGTGAAGAAACAGCTGGACTCAGTTGATCATTTAGTCAACACAAACAATATGGCCTTTCATAAGAACTGTTTCCTTGCCACACAGTCCACTGCACTGAGAATGGAACCAAATTTGCTTTAGTCTTTAGATCTCAGTTGCTTTGACTCAGTTCAAACCCACACCTTCTTTCTGAATTATTAGATTCAGTCCACAAAAATTCCCTCAGGTTGCAGATAACATGAATCTACATTGACCGAAAACAGCCTGTGAATGGCTTAATGCATTTCTAGACTGCAAGCTGATATATCCCACTTTGTAAGAGTCTTCAGAAAAGGATGCATGAATCAAACAAAAGTTTACTTGAAATCATGGGATATCAAAGAAATAAATGTTCATTTGAGACATTGCATCTTAGCAATTAATATGTATTATGATATGTATTTTTATACCACTCTTCAACCATATTTCCAGGAAATTTACATCTTTCAGGAAGTTTGCATTCTTTCTTTGCTTTTAGGTCATGTACACAAGTGTCACAGGAGGCAGTCGTAAAGAGACATACTGTATTCTGCGCAAGGGAAGGGAATCTCTCTTCTAAGACAGATTTCCCATGTGCGCCTTTTATAACTACTATTTTTAAAAAATAGTTATGATCTGATCCCAAGTAATGTTTTAAAAACACATTTTAAAAAGTGTTTAACTGATTATTTAACTAATTGATCAATCAAATATTAAAAGTCCTAATGAATGCACATTAATACATCGCATCAGCTTACTAATTGTTCATCACATATTAAAGGAGGGCAGGAAGAGAAGAAGAGATTCCTGGCAGAAAGTGAGAAAAATCAGAAGAATGCCAAGACAGGGCAATAAACAGAAACCATGAGAAGGGGTTACGGGAAGGAAGAAACATCTTAACCCCTTCTGTGTCTCCATTAGGATCCCCCAGGATCAGTGAATGCCCTTGTTCAAGATTCTCCTATTGTGATCACCATCCCTCTTCTCAGATTTGCTACGGAGCTTTCATGATTAACTACCTCTTAAACACTCAACAAATTTATTGGAACACACTCTATGCAATACGATGAAGGGGGAACTGCTGGGGATTTAAAAGACTCTCAAGCCATTTCTGCACTAGACTTTTACAGCACTATTATTCCACTTTCAACATCCTATGGAATCCTGGGGTTTGCAGTTTCGGGAGGGGCCGGTCGGATTCCATAGGATGTTGAAACCTTGGAGCCCTGGTGGCGCAGTGGTTAAATGCCAGTACTGCAAGCCACAAGGTTGTGAGTTCGATTCTGCCGGGCTCCAAGGTTGACTCAGCCTTCCATCCTTCCGCAGGTCGGTAAAATGAGTACCCAGCTTGTTGGGGGCATGTATAGAAAAATGTATCGAAATACATGCTATTTGTAAGTTGTTCGCCGCCTCGATCCATATGGAGAGGCGGGATACAAATAAATAAATAAAATAAAATTGAAAGTGGAATAACAGCCCTATAAAAGTCTAGTGCGGAAAGACTCCGACACAGCTGAGCCCCTCTGTCTAAGAACGCTGCCGTATATTGTTAATAGTTAATGTGTTTTAGGGGGGTTTAGATGGGTTGGTGGGTGGGGAGGATGGGTTATGCTTTAATTGCTTTTAATGTATTTGATATACTGTTGTAGTACCGCCTCGATCCGTGGGGAGAGGCGAGATATTATTATTATTAGTATCATCATCATCATCATTATTAGTATCATTATTAGTAGTAGTATTATCATCATCATTGTTTTTATTATTAGTAGTAGTAGTAGTAGTATCATCATCATCATCATTTTTTATTATTATTATTATTATTATTATTATTATTATATGATCCCCAATATTATTATTATTATTATTATTATTATTATTATTATTATTATTATTATTATTATTATTACTATTATTATATGATCCCCATAGACTCAGCCTTTATGGTGAAAGGACCACGAAACTCTTCCCAAGTTAAGACAGTGGCAAAGCGATTCCTTCAGAGGTTTTTAAAGTGCTTCGCGCGTGACTTCCGAAGGGGAAGCTCCAGCGCTGTGGCACAAAGCCGCTCTCCCCACCGCGGGCTCCCTCCACTCCCTTCCCAGCAGCGACGCGGCCACGGTACTGCCTCCCCGCCGCCACCAGAAAGCAGCGAAGACGGGGCGGGGACCTCAGACCCTCCACGGGAAGAACGCGGCTCCTCGGCCCATTTCCGCACTAGGCTGTTATAGCGCGATGATTCCACTTTCAACCTCCTCTGGAATCCTGGGGTTTGCAGTTTCGGGAGGGGCCGGCCGGCCCCTCCCGAAACTGCAAACCCCAGGATTCCAGAGGAGGTTGAAAGTGGAATCATCGCGCTATAACAGGCTAGTGCGGAAACGGCCCCGGTCTCTCCCTCCCCTCACCTTGGCAGCGAGGGCGGGCGATGCTGCTGCTGCTGCTGCTACTGCTGCGAAGGGCCCCTCTTCCGACCCAGCCCCGCGCATCTCCTTCCCTCGGCGGCGGGCTCCCGGAGCGGGCCCCCGGCCCCCGTCGCCGCGGCGGAGGCTGCCTTCGACGCCACTCGCGACGCGGCGCTTCTGACTCCGCCTGCCTTTTCCTTCCCGCTTGCGCGGCCGCGGCTGCTGCGGCGGCGGCGGCTCCTGCCTCCCCAAAAGACTGGCGGCGGGCAGCAGAAGCGGCCGCATCCAGGCGCGAGGAAAGGAGCCCTGCCTCTGTGACATCACGGGAGCGAGCAGCGCCTCCGTCAATGAAAGGAACCGCCTCCCCCCACACCCCGCGCCATACTGCCTGGCCCTGTGTCTTCTGGGTCCTAGAAGACGACGGGTTTGTTGGGACGAGTGACTTGAGGAAAGGACGATCCGATTTCCAAAGCCGTTTCCGCGCTAGGCTGTTCTAGGCCATTTCCGCACGAGCCTGTTATAGCGCGATGATTCCACTTTCAACCTCCTCTGGAATCCTGGGGTTTGCAGTTTCGGGAGGGGCCACCCCAGGATTCCAGAGGAGGTTGAAAGTGGAATCATCGCGCTATAACTGGCTCGTGCGGAAATGGCCCTCGTGCTACGATTCCGCTTTCAACATCCCATGGAATCCTGGGATTTGCAGTTTAGAGGCCCCTCCCTAAACTGCAAACGCCAGGATTCCATAGGATGTTGAAAGTGGAATAATAGCGCTATAAAAGTCTAGTGCGGAAATGGACCAAGTCTCTCTCCTGGGCGGGGCTGGAATGGGTACCTTCTTCCGGTTGCCAGTCTCTCTGCTATGAAAACAAGGAGGCGCGCGTGGTAGTTAGTGGCTGTGGCTCTCTCTCCATCAGGTTTGACAGGAGAGAAGTTTGCAGGGTGAGGGATCTGGAGTAGGTGTCTTAATAGAGTATGGAGTAGGTGTCTTAATAGTCAGTACTGCACCACTAGTCCAGTAGCAGAACAGTTTTGGAAGTTGCTTGCCAAAAAAACAAAAAACAAAAACCCACCTTCATTGCCACTCCATCAAGAACACTCTAGCCATTTCCGCACTAGCCTGTTATAGCGCGATGATTCCACTTTCAACATCCTCTGGAATCCTGGGGTTTGCAGTTTCAGGAGGGGCCGGCCGGCCACTCCCGAAACTGCAAACCCCAGGATTCCAGAGGATGTTGAAAGTGGAATCATCGCGCTATAACAGGCTAGTGCGGAAATGGCCACAATGTATTATTTTTAACTGAAGTTCAGGAGTGGTTGTGGTGATAATGGTGTGGAATTGCTTGTATGTGTGTGTAGCCTAAGGATAGCTTTGTTAATACATTTTCCTGTACTGTATAGCTGGACTCTTGATCTGGAGCTAGGAGAAATTGGGTCCCTGAAATGAACAGACTAACAGCAGCAGCAGCATTAGCAGAAGCAAATAATAATAATAATATTACCACATTCTGCTCCTTGTGTGACATACTCAAGGCTGGTTACAATCAAACAACACAATACAAAGTCATTGGTACAAATCATCATGAACAATAATATATTTATCTCCTGTATGTGAAATATTCAATGATACTTGCTACCAAATTAAAACAACACAAATTTTTAAAAGTCAGGACAATTTCAAATCAGTCTTTAAAAAAAACACCCTAAAAGACACTAGCCATGTCAAACAGAATAGTAACAGTAAGAATAGTATTCCCTAAGCTCATTGAAATGATTTCTACTATCCTATCCTATCCTACTAATTAACTATCCTACTAACCTATCCTTTCCACTATCCAAAAAGCAAAGGAACCAAGACCTCTTTGGGGCAGGA
The DNA here is from genome assembly GCA_948474755.1 of Ctenosaura bakeri. Classification (NCBI taxonomy): domain Eukaryota; kingdom Metazoa; phylum Chordata; class Lepidosauria; order Squamata; family Iguanidae; genus Ctenosaura; species Ctenosaura bakeri. The sequence continues at coordinate 110,280 of CAOLHI010002381.1, read as the reverse complement.
CCATCCATCTCATGTTCACAACAGTTCCTTATTTGCGAAAAAATTTGAAACACGGCTAAATCATTCAGATAAGTAAAGACATTCAAATTCTCATTGAAACCTCATGTCTTTATTCATCTGAATGATTAGCTATGTTTCAGGTTTCTGTGCAAATAAGAAACGAACTTCAGCTTTACCAGTTCCCACAATTTTCTTTCTAGCAGCTCTGTGCCTTAATGCAATAGAACACACTGGCAATGCCTGGTGTCTTGGGAAGGTTTAGGACTGGGCTTTTCAATTCCTGTATGTGAGAGAGCAAATCTTATGCCATATACAGTTGTTTTAAATAAAACATAGATGTGAAGATTTTTATTCATAAAGTCTCATGAGTTCAGAATCATAAATTTTTCCCCAAAGGAATTTGCTAGACAGGGTGAAACTGAGACAGCGAGTTGGGGAGCTACTAGATTGAATGGGAATGTCACGTATGCCATATTACACAAGTCATCTTGGTGGCTCTTCTAAGAATCAAATCACAACTTTATAAACTTTTAAAATAAATATAATCAGTCCTGGCCTTATCCTTACTTGCTTTTTCAGAGGTTGACATTTACAGAGTCTCCACAGAAGCATATGAAATTCAACAAATTACTGCTTCCTGGTATGGAAGTGCTTTCTGGGGGGATACACTGGTTGAATTTCTATTGTCATGCAAGCAGCTTATAAAGGCAAAAAGGCAACAGTAGAGAATAAAATACTCTAACAAGCCATACCAACTTCATTTTTACCTATCTTCATTTCAGTCTGCTCAGATCTAATATCACTGCCTTCCATTCTGCAAGACAGACTGAAGGTGCTTGAGGAAGGTACTTGAGGAAGCTGGAAAACGGAATAAGGCAGCCTTACAAATCCAACCATTTTTCACTCACACACCCAGATCTGCTTGAAAGGATAGCCAGGTAAGGTCTGAGTGGGTTTGTAAGTGGGTGACAGATGGCTATTCAATCAGTTCCCCTTGCAAGGCATCAGCACATGCTAAACATTTGACTTGTATAATAGATGGGTTTACTCCTGATGGATTTACTGGAAGACATACCCACCTATAGTCACCACTATGGTCCTGCACTCCCAAAAGATTGCTACCTCAACTTAAATATCTCTGTTTAGAATTTCAGCTATTACCTTTAAAATGGCATGCAGCACTAAGAAGTCAGGCAAAACATATTGTTCTAGATGCATTTTCACGTACTACTAGTGTCTTACGGAAGTCACTTTTATTATTTTAAGAAAGCTCCTTCCCTAAAGCAATTAAAACTCAGCACTGAAACATGCCTAGTGTTTTCATAGTCAAAATTTGGGGTAATGTCTGGGCACTAGCTTTCCCAATAGATTAATCCACAATTAAAATTTTCACTCAAAAAGAAAATCACAGTTTTTATATGCATATATTACTGAACTATTTTAACTAGAAAAAAGGTCCCACCTTTCAAAAGGTAACTCCAACCTATGGTATGATCTTACAGTTATTCCCAGAGACGATGCTATATTGTTCTCCAGATATTTTGAATTGCAGATCCCATCAACCCTCAACATTGACCATGTTAGTTAGAGCTGATGAGAGCTGCAGTCTAATAATGTCTGGAGGACCACATGTTCTCACATGGAGTTTATTCAGAAAAAAGCCCCCAGAGTTAATGGGACTGGAGTTTTTATCTTTGCAACTGTTTGGATTTAATACTTTTCCAGACTTCCACAGATAAAAACTGTTGCTCTTGTATATTAAACAGTATGGAGCAGATAAAGGGAGCTCTAGTTGGCTAAAAAATGTCTGTACCCAGACATAACCATTCTCAGTGGTGACTCATATTAAAAGTAGAGGTCTTATGTTTCAGTAGGTTGAAGAATTGCACCTATATTTTCTTCATGTTCAATATATACTTTGCCAGTGTGTATTTATGTTTAGAGTAGTGTTCAGTGTTTGCTGTGCCAACATAGTACCATGACATGTTACACTGTGTATCATGACAATGGATAGTGGGAATGAGTATCACCAAAACAAATGTGTTAAAGTAACACTGCACAAAACTGTGACGGATCATCAAATTGGGTGGCAGAAGCACAGCAGAAATGGATAATTACTGAGGAAAATCTACTTGCACACAATCTGACAGGTAATTCATCCAGTGTATTATCTATGTCAGTAAAATGTCTGGCAGTAAAGTAATAATAATGCCAATGAGACCACACCTATCACTTCTACTAGTAATTTTACGGTAGAGTGTTTAAGACTATCTTCTAATGGAGGCAGAGGGATATTAAGTATTCCTGGAAAGACTTAAGAAATTCTTTAGGAGCAATTTCTATTGTTTGCACTTGACTGGCAGTATAACCTCATTAAATTAAACATTTATTTTCTGCCTCCTGCTGATTCACATGAATGTTATTCTGGCAAATACCAGGAAAATACACCAGGAGACATGTGCAAAAATACACACACAGTATATACCTAGACTGCCAAGTATACAAAATAAATTGCATTGGATTTAATCTTGGTTTCATTGTAATGTTCCTAGAAGCCAAATTATTTGATGTTCAATATTCTGGTCTGAAATTTTTCATTTCTGATGTTAATGTTTTCATTCAAATCAATTACAAAAAGAGTTCCATTCTGTTTTGGTTTTTTTTTTTTATTTGTATCCCGCCTCTCCATATGGATTGAGGCGGCGAACAACTTACAAATAGCGTGTATTTTGAAACATTTCTATACATGCCCCCAACAAGCTAGGTACTCATTTTACCGACCTGCGAAAGGATGGAAGGCTGAGTCAACCTTGGAGCCCGGCAGGATCGTACTCACAACCTTGTGGCTTGCAGTACTGGCATTTAACCACTGCACCACTAGGGCTCCTGTACAGTTGGATCTCCACATTTGTGGCTTTCACTTTCACAGATCTGATTATTTGTGAGTTTCTCCAACCCCTGCCCCCCTCCCCACACCTAAGGAGCATCTTTTCTGTGAGAACCTTCCCTCTCAGTGGCTCCGATCAGGCTGTGAAGTCCTTTAAAAACCCACCTCTGGTCCTTTCCTCTTCCACCAGCCACTGAGTGGCCAGCTAAGGGTGGCTTGCAGCTCAGTTTCTCAGCACCACAAGCCCTCTCTCAATGCCACACACACAGAGGCCTTTTCCGTACAACACTCTTATAGCGCGATTATTCCACTTTCAACCTCCTAGGGAATCCTGGGGTTTGCAGCTTCGAGAGGGGCCAGCTGGCCCCTCTGAAGCTGCAAACCCCAGGATTCCCTAGGAGGTTGAAAGTGGAATAATCACGCTATAAGAATGTCATGCGGAAAAGGCCAGAGAAAGGAGGTGGGTGAGAAAGAGGAAGTATACGGCCACCATGCTGATGCACTCCCTTTCCCTCTCCTTTCCCTGACCTGGTTTAGATCCTGGGTGCCTGTTCTCCCCGCCCCATGCCTCGACCTCCTTCTCACAGATACACACACACATTTTGATATTTGAAATTTTTCCACTTTTGCAGGGGTCCTGCACCCCTAACTCTAGTGAATGTGGAGGGCCAACTATAGTTCAAAACATCCATATCAGTCACCATACAATTTATCTGCAAACCAAGTGTGGCTGTCGCATTCTGCTCTCATAGGTTTGTCAACTCCTAAGACATATATTATTGAAGAGATACTATTTTTTGTTATCTATGTGAAAGCTGATTTACATCCTTGATAACATTGCAGTGAGCTATCAGAAGTGAAACTCTGCAAATATGCTTTATATTAGAAGACAGCTACTAATGTGTAAATTGCTGAGAAAGCAAAAGCAGGCTCCTGGAAGAGACCCAGATGCACCATATATATTATTTAAACATGATCTGATACAGTTGGTAAGAATGTTGCCAGTATTTATGCTTTTGAGTTATAAACTAGATTACTATCATGGGATCACATCCTTTGTTCCTTAAATAGTTCTGTGTTTGTGTAAATAACAACACATACTTCAGAGGTACTAGAGGTCATATCTCTCATATAACATTCATCATGTGTCTTGTTTTACCAGACCTGCCCATCCCACATCTTGAATATAATTAGTCCTCCTGAACTATAAACAGACTATAGTTCTACCTAACAACAGTTAGCTTCAGCCAGCCAAACACAAATTTCTGCCTCCCCTTCTCACTCTATCAAATCATGCTGGAATAGGGGAAAAATATCCTGATGGAACTGATTGAAGCAATGTCAAGGCATGAGATGAATAATGATATCTGTTAGTAATACCCCCCCCATATACTAGCTGTATTTGTTAATAACTCAATTTCTCCTAAGATGCCCAATTTACTATGAGATAGTACAAAGCTAGCAGCTGAAGCTCTTGGGGGCAAAACAGATGTGATGAGGGATCCCTTGACTCTGAAGGAAAACAAAACTTTAGGCAGTTGTGTGGAGGTCCAATTCTGATCTGACTGAAATCTAAATCAAAGCTAAGTTTGATCTAAATGGCCTCTCTCACTGGTGTGCGGTCACTGGAATGAGAGGTAGAGAACAGCTATATACAATCCAATTGCTTAAATGTCCAAAATGTCCAAAACCATGGTCACAAGATACAACATACTTGTATAAAATCAAAATTTATTTTGGAATACCTTGATGTTACAGAACTCTCAAGAGTGAACATCACACATCCACATTCCTTATGTTTAATATTTGGCAAGGTTGTTCTTTCTGTCATCAGCCGTCCACTCATGCGATTCTAACAGTTCACCATTTTCTGACAAAAATAAGTCTCACCATATTGTGTCCTATATACTAAAACTGACTGCTAAAATGAGCATTATAGCACTACTAGAATAAATGTCACATACAACAAGCACAATATTAATCCAAAGATATTTCTAGACCTAAATTGGATGACATTTTTAGAAGGATCAAAATGCTACAAAAATAGTGTGCAGGTTTACGCTACTGTACAGGTGCATTTTCATGAAACTATAACAGCCTAGCAATCCACCTAGCCTAGCCACCAGCATAATAAGTAGATCACTGGCCTGAAGCAGCAGTTCCTGCTTCTACTGAGCTCTTGGTTTGTCAATTATTTTGTAAGGATCCACTGACCTGGTCTATCAATTTTGCCTTCTGCCCCTTGTTGATCCTATATTCCCATTGTTAAAAAATGGGGAAGGAAAAGAAAAGGGGGTGGAGAGGAATAATTGACAGACCTGATCAAGGAATATTCTATAAGAATCCCTTGATTATTAAGATTATTCTATAACTGACCAATCAGTTGACTCACTGCAATGAAGCAGCATGCCAATGTGTCATCTCACTGGAAAAACCCTATCCCGGGGTCTACAATTTTGATATTAAAATATGATTCAATGTGCCTGAGAGGTCACCCGGATGGGCACGTAGGCAGCAATGGTCAAAGATTGAAAACCAGCTCAGGCCAGTAAAATCCCCAGTCACGTAGCCCCAGGAGACCTCAAGATGTGTAAACCCACAATAAACAAAGGGTCCTCAGCCCTAGGAAGCTGACTTGAGGGGATTAGCATGTCTGCCCCAAGTTGAGCAAATATTCCATCAGGCGAGGACCATTTACATGAAGTCACACCACAAAACACAGCTGAAGATCCTGAGACTTTGGCAACACCTTGCAATCCCATCACACAAAGGAAACTACCAGTGTGGAGCTTCGTGCCCACTGCAACACCCATTGTTCTCCATGGGAAAGGATTAGTCCTCCAGGTACTTTTTCCCCTGCAAATAGTCCCAGTTTTTGAGCAGTTCTTTGGATCACTCCCAGTCATCCCAGCACTGTTTCTCTGTCCGCTGAGTGATCGCCTCAGCCATCCCCGTGCTGAGCCCCACTTCTCCGCTGCCCTCCTGGATCTAGGACTTCAGGAAAAGGTGTAGTATTACCCCAGCTGCACCCCTTCAACATTTCCCTATCTAGTTTCCTCCCTTTTGCTTCTTAATAGGTCTTGAGTGAATGTGTGCGTGATTGCGTTGGTGCGTGAGACTTGCATTCAATAAAATCATTTGTTGGACATTTTTGTTTGGTTTTTGGCTTGGCCTGACCCCGTAAAAACTGGGTAAAAGACCCCACTAGGTTACTCTTCTCGCATTGCTATTGCTTGTGCTCTGGCTAGTTTCCATTCCCCATCACGTGGAGCACATTGAGGTGTCCCCCAAGGGACCCCCGAAATCAGGGTAACAGATGGCTGGTCTAGGTGGAACAGCAGGATGCTGTAGATTCAGTTTAGCACTGATGGATACAACAGTCCTTCTGCAACTCCTCTCTGGTAGGGACAGAAAAAGAAATATTCAGTTTGTTTTCTTTTACTGTGAAGTTCAAGAGTGCAGACAGAAGGAAAGCAGTCTTGAATTTCACTCTGTGCTTAATTTCCAGTCAGATTAATCCTCTAAAGAAGGAAAAATGGGATCCTGCAAAGGAAAAGTAAAGGTTTACTAGAACCAAGACAGTATTTCTAGGGCCTATAAAACCCAATTATTGACAGTACACTTTTAAACACTTTCACAGGCAGCACCTTGGCTGAGAGCCAGCATGATGTAGGGGTATAAGTATTGGACTACAACTCTGGAAACCCAGAATTTGAATCCTGTGCTCAGTCACAGAAACCCACTGCATGACCTTTAGCAAATAACATTTTCTTAGCCTCAGAGGAAGGCAAAGGCAAATCCCCTCTGAATGAATCTTGCCAAGAAAATCCCATGATAGGTTAATCTTAAGGATACCATAATTCAGAAACAATTTGAAGACACATAACAATTCACTAGCCCTGTTTTATTTTCCATTGTTCTTTGATGGTCTTAATAATCTCATAATCATTTCATTTGCCAACCCCCAACTCATCCCCTTGTCAGCCTAATATAAGTAAAAAGGCTGCTTGAAAGGGAACTTTAAAAATTCAGTGTCCAACATATTAATAACTAAAATAAATGTGAAATAGTGGCAAGAAGAGAATTCAACCAGACCCATGGGAACCAGATATTTTTCTGAGGACTATCAACAAATTGCAAACAGAGAATATTAATAAAGATTCTAGAAATGCTGTGGGGACAAATGTGAACAGATTGTTAATTACCAAGCACACAATAAAACATGGAAACTAATTATAATCTACAGAATAGCTCTTTTGTGAATATATAAAAATATTCCGTCAGGTAAAATACCATCCTGTTCACCTAAATCCATAGATACCCAAAAAGCAAAAACAAAAACTGGATGACTCCCAGAAAGTTCAGAGGAAGGTGGCTGTTGTACAGTACTTGTTGAACTTGTCTTACCAGTCTTTCTAACATATTCTCATTCAGCAGTGCAAGCCATCTGCGTACTTAAGACTGAGTAGGAACATTTGAGAGAATATGTCAAACTGAATATGGGTTGCCAAGCACTCCCTATTGAAAATATTCTTGATTATGTCAATGCCAGCTCTGTTGAAATATTGACCTTTTTTATTTGCAAATATTATACCCAAGAGCTAAGGGATTGTCAAACATGTTCTATATGTACGAGGCGGCTTCAAGCTTGCTTTTTGCGCAATAGTCTCATTTCCCTTTGAGGTGGCAAACTGCTTATGAAACTGAGGATGTTTGTGATATTAAAAAAGAAAGAAGTTTAAAGTTAAGAATCACATGTCCTTCCAGATGTTGTTGAAATGCAACTTCCAACAGCCCTACCCAACATAGTTAATAGTGAGCAATTATTGCTATACAAAGAATGCTACATCTAATATATAGGATTACACATTGTTAGCCCCAAATAGTCTGTAGAGAAGGAGGAGACAGAGATATTTGGTTATATACAAGCATTTTTGTTTTTACACATTATTTGTTTGTATTAGGAAATGTTGAGCTATGTTATTGCTTTGTTTCCCCTTTCTGTATTGGTTTAACTGGGTCATCTCAGTTGATGTTACCACTTTAAATTAAAGCAGTGGTTCTTGGCCTTTCCTTTGCCAGGGACCCCTGTAAATACAATTTGTTGCTGGTCATCCCCAAGACTTAACTCAAGATTTAAATGTTTAAATTTAAATTTAAATGTTCGAATGTTTGTTTATTTATTGATTGATTTTCCAAAGTCTTCTGTAAACTAGGATTCAAATCCCCACTCAGACACTGGGTGACCTTGGGCAAGTCATATTCTCTCAGCCTCAGAGGAAAGCAAAGGCAAACCCCCTCTGAACAAATATTGCAAAAAACAAAACACAAAAAGCAGAACCTTTGTGATAGGTTCACCTTCAGGTTGCCATAGGTGAGAAGTGACTTGAAGCACACAACATAGTGCCTCTGCCGGCGGCAGGGTTCTTTCTAGCCATCGTGTCTCTACAACTTATGGCAACCCTAAAGCGACCCTATCATGGGAGTTTTCTCGGCAAGATCTATCACCTTTGCCTTTCTCTGGGGCTGAGAGAATGTGACTTGCTTGAGGTCACCCAGTGGGTTTCCATGGCCATGTGAGGATTCAGACCCTGATCTCCAGAGTCATAGTTTGGGTGTGTGCACACATGTACCACCATGTCCTTTTCATCAGGCAGCTGGCAGCAGGTGTGGGAGGGGGCACCGAAACTGCTCCCTTGTTTGCAAACAAGGGAACACTTTTGGCACACTCCCCTCACTGCTGCATCTCTGTTGTTGCTGTGGCTGTTGGTGTCTACAAAAATGAGACGTAGTTCTATCCGGCCGGCCCCTCCCGAAACTGCAAACCCCAGGATTCCATAGGAGGTTGAAAGTGGAATCATCGCGCTATAACAGACTCATGCGGAAATGTTAAACAGGCTTAACTTTTATATAGGCTGAACAAGATGCCAAAAGGGGGGGGGGAATCCCATGCTTTGGGCTCTTCATAAAGTCAAAAGTATGTGCATCATGTAACTTATGAATATAGATAATATGTTAATTTTGCAGAGAAACACAGCTAAGTTAAATCAGTACTTTCCCTTGGGATTTCCGTACAACACACACTCAAAAACCTTTTTCGTGGTTGTCAGCCCCGTGTGTCATGAATTTCGTGTCTTATGGCTGTTCTGGAAACCTGGCGACACTGCAACTGGAAACCCTGTGTTTGCATCTAGTCCTAACTCTCTCTTCGTCTTTTTTTTTTGGGGGGGGGGGAAGCACAGAGAAAAAGCCTTGGAGAGATTCTTGCTGGGGCTGTTCAGAGCCTGAATTTTGAGAGATATTCCTCCTGGTGGAAAAGAATGGGGAATGCCTCTTCTAAGATGATGCCTGCTGTAATGCATTTATGCATCATTTCATATAAGAATCACAAACTACCGTAGTCTGCGATGGAATCCAGACTAAGGCCATTTCCGCACTAGCCTGTTATAGCGCGATGATTCCACTTTCAACATTCCTCTGGAATCCTGGGGTTTGCAGTTTCGGGGCAACCTCCCGAAACTGCAAACCCCAGGATTCCAGAGGAATGTTGAAAGTGGAATCATCGCGCTATAACAAGCTAGTGCGGAAATGGCCTAAGACTAAATCATTTCTTAGTTCAGTTTTGTTTAAAAAAAGGGGAAACTTAGTTGTAGTGAACTTGTCTGGCTGAATATGTAGGCTAAAGCAGTGCTACTGAAAGCGGTGGTCCATGGCCTGGGAAGGGAGAACAAGCGGAATAACCTTTCCAGACCGTAAGCATGTTAGCTTGCAAGCGTGCCCTGCAAGGCGCCCTACTCGTCTACGTCCCATTGGCCGGGGAGGCGAAGCGCGCGGCGGCAGGGGCGAGGCGCCCGTGTCACCGCTCTCCGTCGGGTCCGGGCGGAGGAGGCGCGAGGCGAAGGCGGGCTTTCTTCGTCCTTACCTTTTCCCTCGGCGGCACGGCGGGCGGGAGGCGGCCACCTGGGCCGGCCTTTGTCCCGGACGGCGGTTTAAGAAAGGCGGGGAGCGGCGGGAAAAGGAAGCCGGCCGCACTGGACGGCAGAGGGGAGCGAGAGGATGGCCGACAACGACCCTCAGAGCGCCGGGGAGCTCTCTCAGTTCGTGAGTGAAGGAGGGAGGCAGGCAGGGAGGGAACGCCGGCGGGGGTTCCTCTTTCGCGGACTGCGCATGCACGGCGGGGACCCCTTCACGGAGCCCTCGGGGGCCGGACCGGACCGACCCCGGAGCCTGTAAGCAGCAACGGGTGGGCTGAGCCCGGCCTTCAGGAAGGATGCGCACCACTCTGTAACGTGAGAGATGGAAAAAGTTGTTTGGTGTGTCTTATGGCGACCCCGTGAACTTTTTTTTTTTCCCTTGGGCCACCATGGTGAGGTGGCTCTGCCAGTTCCTTCCTCTGAAATATAGCTTACAGCGCTTGATATTCGTTGGCGGTTTCCCAGCCAAATACTAACCAGAGTTGCCCCCGCTTAGCTTCCGAAATCGGACGGGATTTTGTGCATTACACCTCCCAGAATTTATTTATTTATTTATTTATTTATTTGTATCCCGCCTCTCCATATGGATCGAGGCGGCGAACAACTTACGAATAGCATGTATTTCGAAACATTTCTGTACACATAGTAGCAGTGGCCAAAAGTAACTTTTACAGCTTTGGAGGGAGGCTCATAGAGAGGAAAAGGAGAGAGACACAGACGTCCCTTCCCAGAAGTTCCCTGACCCTAACAGATCGGGATGGGTAGAAAATGAGCGGCTAAAGCTTCCTTAGCTTAGAGTTTCAGGCCAAAATCTAATTAAACTTTCCAGCTAGAGTAGACTCATCAAATCATTAAGTGCTGAATGCCAAATGCCCATTGTTTCGGCTGTCTTGCTCTATTTGACGCTATTTATTTATTTATTTATTTACCAACTGGATTGAGGCCTCAGTGATGAGGACCAATTCATTTTCTGACTCTCCAAACTTGCTGAGGGCACAGAAGCTTTTCATAATGGGGGCGTTGTTGTTTTTTTTAAAAAAGTGCAGTCCCCATGGTCCAGCATGGTGTAGCCATCATGGTGTAGTGGTTTGTTGGACTATGTGGAAATCCACTTGGTGACCTTGGGCAAGTCACCCTCTCTTGGCCTTATAAAGATCCTATCCTATTTGAATCCTGTCTATGAATCTTGCCAAGAAAATCCTGTGATAGGCTTGCCTTAGTGTTGTCAGAAGTGACTTGAAGGCACACAACAAGTCATGGGCCATTTCCACACTAGCCTGTTATAGCGCTATGATTCCACTTTCAACATCCTATGGAATCCTGGGGTTTGCCATTCAGCCCCTCCCGAAACTGCAAACCCCAGGATTCCATAGGCAGTTGAAAGTGGAATCATAGCACTATAACAGACTAGCGTGGAAATGGCCATGGACCACCACTTTCAGTAGTACTGCTTTAGCCTACATATTCAACCAGAGAAGTTCATTACAACTAAGTTTCCCCTTTTTTTAACAAAACTGAACTAAGAAATGATTTAGTCTTAGTCTGGATTCCATCGCAGACTAGTTTGTAATTCTTATATGAAATGATGCATAAATGCATTACAGCAGGCATCATCTTAGAAGAGGCATCCCCCATTCTTTTCCACCAGGAGGAATATCTCTCAGAATGATGCTGCTGTTTGCTCTTTTTGTTGAAAGAAGAACCTAGAATCAGAGAGTTGGAAGAGACCCCAGGGGCCATCCAGTCCAACCCCCTTTTGTGCAGGAACACACATCAAGACACTCCCAACAGATGGCCATCCAGCCTCTGCTTAAAAACCTCCAAAGAAGGAGGCTCCACCACACTCTGAGGCAGCATATTCCACTGCCAAACAGCTCTGACTGTCAGGAAGTTCTTCCTGAGGTTTAAGTGAAATCACTTTTCCTGCAGCTTGAACTCATTGCTCCTTGGCTTAGTCTCTGGGGCAGCAGAAAACAAGCCCACTCCCTCCTCAACATGACATCTCTTCACATATTTAAGCATGGCTATCATGTCCCCTCTTAACCTTCTCTTCTGCAGACAAAACATACCCAGCTTCCTAAGCTGGTCTTCATAGGGCACGGCTTCCAGACCCTTTACCATTTTGGTCGCCCTCTTCTGGACACTTTCCAGTTTGTCGATATCCTTCTTGAAATTAGATGACCAGAACTGGATACAGTATTCCAGATAAGGTCTAACCAAAGCAGAATAGAGTGGTACCATTACCTCCCTTGATCTAGATACCATACTCCTATTGATGCAACCATGTTTGCTTTCTTCGCTGCTGCACCACACTGCTGACTCATGTTCAGCTTGTGGTCCACTAAGACTTCTAGATCCCTTTCACACGTACTGTATGAGAGGTATAAGGACACGTACCCATGCACACAATACCACCTTATGTACATGGAATCATGTATTTTTAATCAAATAAAAATAATTTATTAATCTAAAGAAATTTCAACTAAATATTACTTACTTAGTATTTGCTACTAATTATTTCAGTATTCATTCATAAACACCAAATCATTTTTTCACTCTGAATTGCTACAAACCATTCACAAATAACTGCAGAAGATTGTAAGAGATTCTAATAACAAATTGTATAGCAAGAGAAATCTCAATCTATGGCTCAAGTCATACTTAGAGTAAACCACCTGAAGCAATTAGGATAAATTAATATCTGAAGTCTCCTCATCTCAGCAGATCTACCCTAAACATGACTGCACCTGGATTCCGCTGTAAACTTTTAGACCCCAATATAAGTATGGTTTTGATGTTCAGAATAGGACAAATACATGTTCTTCGTTGCTTTAAGTAGTACTTTTTTTTGTTGTTAACTGCTGTCAAGTTGACTTCCAACTTATGGCAACCCTAAGAACACCCTGTGAAATTCAACAAGCTACATGAAGGCACATACACACACATGGACCTCTGAGCCATCCTATCATCAACAGCCCTGCTCAGGTCTTGTAGATTTCAGGGCTTCCTCAACTAAGTCTAACAGTCTCTAATCTGATGAACTGACCCATCCATCTATCTTCCTCTTTTCTTACTGCCTTCTACATTATTGTCTTTTCTAGTGAAGTGTCTTCTCATGATATGTCCAAATTACAACAGACTCATTTTAGTAATATTGGCTTCTAGGGAGAGTTCAGGCTTGATTTGCTCTAGGACCCATTTATTTGTCTTTTTAACAGTCCATGATATCTGTACAGCACCATATTTCAAATGAGTTGATTTTCTTCAACTCATATTGAAGTACTGTTTACCATTTCCCAATTCTAGAAGTGTTACAGTGATGATTCATGCACCCTTGAGTTTCATGGTTCTTTTGCAATAACACAGATAATTATAGTTGGCATATCTATCTAATATATATTCTTTCTTGTGTATCAGTTACTTATGCAAACCTTTTTTTTCCTGAATAGAGTGTTCAAAGTTTGAGCTATTCTGAATAAAAAATTATTAAATGCAGATTTAGGGATCTTTTTCAGTCTATAATATTTAACACAAATAACATCATGTACAAGCTAGATTAACTTGGCCATTCAAAACACAGCATATTTTATAGGGAAATAGATTTACAAGAATGAAAGAATTAATCTGTTTCAAACTGTTCAAATATTTTTGTTTGATTTGTGCCAGATGTGTTCTTTTTGAACTTCTATAGATGGTTCTGATATTTTTATAAAATAAAATAATTAAATCAGGGACTTTAGGAAACCTGCCTCCCTGCATATGCTATAGCTGCAATAAAACTGTTTTCCACATTTATATTTTTTCCTAGGAAGACAAACAATTAAAGCACAAATCCTACTGTTAATCCCAACAACAACAGTCTCACTGTATCAGTAGAATTTAAGTATGTGTTGATTTACCAAAGTAACATTTATTCAGTGGGTCTAGTCTAGGACTTAACAATAGGATTTAAGCCCAAAAACCTATAATCTCTGCAATGTACTCACCTGTCAAGTACAAGTCGCAGGTGGCTGCACTCTGGAGCCCAGAGGGCAATGTTACTTGATTTTTGTTGCTTGCAGAACTCCAGAACTGCACTGTCACACCCACCATTTTGGTTGACTGGATGGGACATGTATCACCTTCAATTATTTCTTAAACTGTTTATTGGGAGTTGCTTTAGTGTAGTGAATTCCCCAAAATGGCATGAAATAACCCCACAAAGGAGACTTTCACATTTTACCTCTGTTTTTAGGATCAAAATGGAAGTAGTACCAGGCACTTTGGCAGGTGGGGGGGCAGTGGCGATCCCAAAAAATGCTGCAAAGGGCTGTGTGTGGCGCATGGGCTGCCCAGTTTTCACACTTGTTCTAGGTCCACATGCACAAGACTGCACTGTAAAATACATTTTTTAACCAGCTTTTATAGCATAACAGTAGTTTGCTGACAGTTTTGTTTTGTTTTTTCAGGCAGAAAATCTACTACAACAGTTGCAGGAAAAGTTTGAAGCACTGACTGACAAGCTAAAGTTAAGAAATATCCTTTCCAGTTAAAATTCCTACCCCAAATTCTGTGCATTAACTATAAAGACAGTTTTAAATAAATTGCTTCATTTATACTTACTAAATCAGTAATTCCAAAATTTGTTTGGTTATCATTCTGAGTTATTTTACTCAAATGTACAGTAACTGATATTGACAAAAATATATGTGCGTATGTTCAAGTTACTTATCGACTTATGGCAATCCCATGAATTTCATAAGGTTTTCTTAGGCAACAAATACTCAAAGGTAGTTTTGCCAGTTCCTTCCTCTGAAAAATAGCCAACAGCAGTTGGTTTCACTGGTGGTCTCTGTCTAAGCACTAACCAGAGCTGACCCTGCTTAGCTTCCAACATCAGATTGAATCTGGCACTGTTAGGATACTTAAGCTATAGTCAGATGACAGAGCTAATAAATTCTTTTCTTATGAGGGTGCTGCCCTATGTTTTCTTTCGCGTGACATGAGGTACAGGACTCTGCACATCTTTCTGTATTGGAAAGTTTTGCTTGGTCTAGGTGGACTCTGAATCTTGTTGACCTTTTTATTCATAGGGCTGCTGGATAAAGTAATGAAAGGATCAGATTTTCTGTGACTTGTGCTGCAAATAGCTCACTGTGGAATGCATTTTGCATCAGACTAAGTCAGCATAGACAGTGGTAAGGGATGACAGGAGTTGCAGGTCCACATGCAGAAGGGTTACAAGTTGCTTGCCCACTCCCGAATTATATGCACTGTGTTAAACAGAATCCAGGTAATGGTAGGTAAATGCACACATATACACACACTTTGCTGGGCCAGCATGCCTAGAAGAACACTGTATTTCTGCACCAGCTGCATTTTCACCTGTCTACATCTGTTGTTGATAGCATTTTGGCACCACATTGGAAAGGATATGAATAGTTCTGGATATGAGCTTACTTTGGTTTAGCTTTATACCTGGTATCAATTTTTCTGTAAGAGATTGTTTGCAAATTTTAAAGGCAACACAGAAATGAAGAAGAGTTGGAATGCAAAATGCAGTAACAACTCAACCCTCTTTTTATTTCAGAGTTAATCCACACAATTAAGGTTCTGTGTAGCCCAAGATAAATTTACAAACAAAACAAAACAATGGGGGTGGGGCTTTTTTTCTATGCTTACTTGCTAAGTTTATTTTGTGCACTGCAGTTTCATAACACAAGGGCACCAGGGTAACTTACTTTTTTAAAAAAAAAAAGTAAGATTTTCATTTTTAAGGGTTTTTTTTTTCCTTCTGAAAATGCATTATTCTTCTGTAGTGGCTTAATTAATAATCCAGAATAATTTTCAGATAAAGTCCCTACATTTCCTGCAGGGCTGGGTCCAGAACTTCTGCTGCTTTAGCTCTAAGAGCAAATGCCAACATCCCCCCTAGCCTCAACTCCACATTCACATCCACCAGGTGCTTCTCACCATTCCTGGCAGTAAAAATACAGTAATACTTTAAAAAAAAAAAATCCAACAATTTACTACTTTTCCATGACACCCCCCACCTGATTCCCATTACTCTTCCTGACAACAGAGCTGGCTCAGTTCCCCTTTTCTTTGAAACTGGAGGATCAATTTTCATGAGCAGGTCGCAAACTGAATGTGGTTTGAGGGTTCAAGGCATTTGGATCTCAACCTTACCAAAAGGCTTGTGCAAGCCATGCTCTTTTAGCCACAGCTGCTGTATTACAAACTGGATAGGCATCTAACCAGTGTGGGTGGATCAGATTCTTTTGTGTGTAGTCTTCAGTTATGTAGTTTTATATGCATTAGTATGGATTTATGCATACACCTCCATGCTTGCATTCAGTCTGAATGTAACTCTTTTTCTTTTTATGGACTGGGCCCAGGTTTGACATTTTGGGAAAACAGAATTTTTCCCACTGTCCTTCAGATCATATCTAATGATGCTTGGCAAATTTATATATCTGTTTGGCATACACACTAGTTCTACCCATGGAGCAACTCTGAAGTCATAAGCGATATGCAATTGAAAATGTGTTGTCTCTGAAGTAAGACATTATTCAGTTCAATCAGTGTGATTGTGCTAGATGTTGTTAACTGTGTCACTGATGGGTGTGTGAGTTCTTAATTATGTATTTTAACATTGTTTGAATTCTTTTTGACTGTTTACTTATGTTTTAGTTTTTATATTCTGTGAGTTTTAACTATGACTTTTTAATTGCCGTTAGCTGATTTGAGTCCCATGTTGGAAAAAAGAGGGATATAAACAAAGATCAGTAAGTAGTTACAGGATTAAAATCTTGGGTCACCATTCTGTTAGTGACTGTTAGTTGTTATTTAGACACTTTTTTGTTGTTGCTTTTGTGTGCCTTCAAGTCATTTCCAACTTATGGCAACCCTAAGGCAGCCCTGCTTAGCTTCCAAGATCAGACAGGATCTAGTGCCTTAGAGTGTTTCAGCCCTACTATAGAAAAAATAAGTCACACTAAATGCATGGGAAAATATTGACGGGAAACTTTAAGAAAGTATTTGTATATACAAGAGGCATCTCAGAAAATTGCCTTTTATAACACCTATTTTAGTGTCCCTCCATAGCCTAAATCCAATTACTGCTAGTCCCAACTGGAATACACCCATTAAATCATTAGGATTTACGTAAGTCAATTGCAATTCAGTAATTGGTTCAGTGGGTCTACTTGTTTGGACTAGCATTTGGATATAGAACCATGAAAATGAGAGAGTATGGTACAATGATCCATGGCTATTAAAAAGGCATATTCAATAGGGTGATCCTACCCATGTCTTTTCAGAAGTGAAGTCCCACAGAATGCAATGGTGCTTACCCCATTAATATGTGTTTATGGGATTTCAGCCTAAATCAAGTTTACCAAATCATAGCATTGTAGTCTTGGGTAGAGAAAGGGAGACCATGAAGTTGTCCCTCCACATTCACATGATTTAACATTTACAGATTTGATTGTTTGAGAGTTTCTCCAACTCCTGCCACTCACCTTAGGGCCTCTTTTCCAGGGGAACCTTCCTTCTCAATAGCTTCTATCAGACTGCACAGCCCCTGAAAACCCCATCTCTGATGTTCCTCCTCCACCAGCAACTGCCTGGCCAACTAAGGACAGCTCACACCCTGATTTCTCAGCACCATGAACCCTCCCCTGATGCCCCCCACACACCCCCAAGGAAGGATATGAGTAGGAGAAAGGAAATATAAAGACACCATTCTGACCCACCTCTTTTCCCTGTCCTTTCTCTGATCTGGTTTGGACCCTGGATGCCCACTCTCCCCACCATGCTTTGTCCCCCTGCCCATGGATGGACAGACAGACAGACAGACAGACACACACTTTTTTATATTTGTGGGTTTTCTAGTTTTGCAGGGGTTCTGAGCCCCTAACCCTAGTGAGTGTGCAATGCCAACTGTACACAAATCCTGCAGAGTGCCTACTTTTATTCCATTATCATACCTGTTTGAAATGGAAAACTTTAAACATAAGGCCATTTTATTTTGATATTAATCTGTTCCATTTGTTGTTCCTATCTGAAATTTATCAACATATGGTTTCTTTACAGATGTAAGCAAAACACATTGCTTTAAATAGAATTAATTCAGAGATGGTATATTTTAGAAGACATTCTTAAGCTTTAACTTCAATATTGATCCATTTTAGAATATTTTCAAACCTTAAGATATTTTAAGATTATAGGGCAGGATCTAATGCTGGGCTTCCACTGCTGGGACAGGGGGGTCCAGTGGGAGCAGAAACTTTTTCCTCCTACTGCAGTTTCACAGTGCACCTACAAACTGTCCAGAACAGATGTAAAGCCCCCCAGAGTTGTTTTTTGAACAGTCCAAATGCAGCAGAGGAGAAGAGAGAAGGAAGTTCTAGTATGATGAATTTAGGTCATAATTTGTATCTCTTTTTAGAAGACTGATGGTCTTCTGACTGACAGTTCACTTTCTGTATACAATGTAATCTATAGTTCTTTCCTACGTATGTGAATATACTGTCCTTAACCACTTTATACCAAGGTAAACATTAATATAAGTATGGCTGTAGTACTTACACTGTCTACCTTGTGTATAAGCATTGGACTATGACCCCATAGACCAGGGTTCAATTCCCTGCTTGGCCATGGGTGACTTTGGGCACATCACACACTTTCAGCCTCAGAAAACCCTGTGATAGGTTCACCTTAGGGTCACTATAAATCAGAAACGACGTGAAGTCAGGAACAACTTAAAAGCATACAACAACAAAAAACGTTCTGTATAATTGAGATAGTTATAAGAAAGTATTTGCAGAGGCAGGGAAATTATCAATATATTTATATTAAAATTTTGCCCCATCCGTTTCAGTTGAGAACATGCACCTCAAATTAGGCTCAGCTATTATAAAGATTTAATTCCCTTAACAGACTATTCTTTCATTGTTTGTAATGGAAAAGGAGTGAACTAAGTTGTCATTTATAGAGCTGTAAAAGTATAAACTTTTAAGATAGATCGGTATAGTCCTTTTTCTCAGTACCCATCAGACTTGATTAGTTTGTCCTTCTGTTTCATGTTACTTTGAACATTAGAAATAATGGCCTCTCTTTCCACTGCTGTATTAATATGGGCATCTTATAAACCCAGAAAGCAAACACAGTGCTCTTTAACATTTTTACTGGATGAAATGGGCGAACGCATAGATGATTTAGAGACACATGTTACTGGACTAATGGCACAAGCAGGGATAGAAAATACCTGTGAAGAAATAACGGTAAGATTCTGGCTCTCTTAAAAAATAAATTACAGCATTAATAGTTCTCTATCTGATGGTAAATGTATTTATGAGCACTGGTTCAAAGAAAGCAAGCTACTTGCCCGTTTTATTTTAGCTGCTATTGTAGAGATGGAGCCCCATAGAAGAGCCAGCTCCAACCAGCAACATAACTGCAGACTGCTTAAGTTTGGAGATGGAAAAGGTGACAGTGTATAGAATCCTGGTTGCAATACAAATGTAGGCAAGTTAATTGTAGAATTGTAGCAGGAGAGGCATGCACATTTATGCACACAGATGGAGTAATGCAGACACATTAGAGGATTAAACATACAGTACATGTTGCAGAATGTTACAATAGTTGTCCTAAACTGCATAGGTAGTATGCTGACTAGCCAGCCACTTTTGTGAGTATGCATTTCAAGTAAGTGTTCTTCCACTATGGAAATATTATCTTTTTAAAAAAGCAATCATTTATTCAAGCATCTTCATTAAATTAGAAGAAAAGGGAAAGGCAGAGTCCACAACTGAAAGCATATTTACTATAGATGCTGAAATCAACTGATAATTTTCTTAATTCTAATTCAATCCCTGTGCAAATTTGTGTTCCTACAGCACTGAAGATGAAGCCATCAAAATAATAGCAGAAGACTCTAAGTAAGATCTACAGTTCTACAAAATAGACTGTTCACACTTGTCTGTGATTGATGAACAAACAAACTCTATGAGGACATCAGTGGGTATAGCAATATGAAATATAAAATCTCTAGTTTTTATTACTGCTATAATAAAAGTTTTAAATAAATTTTATAAGATTAAGACAAATGAACCTTTGAAACTCAGTTCAGTTAATACTGATTCCAGTGATGATTTCATCTAATATATAAAAATCAAAGTTTGTGAGTTTGTATCAGGCAGGTGAAGACCTCATATGATTGACTGTGTCAGGCGAGAAGACCTCATATGATTGGATGCCTGTGAAGACTCTATGGAATCCTGGGGTTGGCAGTTTAGGGAGGGGCCTTTAGAATTCTCAGTCAGAGAGCTCTTAGGCCTGGCTGGTTGCTATGGAGATGAGGCCTAGCAGTGAGGAGGACAGAAACCAAACCTCTGTATGTTAACAACTCTGAATACAGATTGGATTGGAGACTATGGGGAAAAGTTACAGGTACTGGACAATGCAGTTTGGGCAATTAAGAGACACAGGATATCAAATCTGTGTATTTCAACTGTATGTAATTCCTAAGGTATTTCCAACAAGTGTTACCTACAAGAAAATAAAATCCCGGGCAACTCCAGGCAAATACACTGTTTATAATAAAAATAAACATATAAGCTTTGTTTATGAATTGATTCATCCTGAGATTCCCCCTGCCCACTAGTACATCATGCATGAAAAAAATGTTATTGAGCATCAAGTTGGAAGAGATCATCCTAGAAATTACAACAAAGGATTTCCACACTGGCTGACCCATCTCTCTATATTGTGTGTTCTGAATTCTAACCGCTGCATCCCACCAGAACAGTTCTTAAGATCATGATGGGTTGCAACCAGAACATAATGTGGATTATGATTCAGGATACAAATTTAGCAAATTTGTATCAAATTAGGTATCTAAATGAGGCTAAACATATAACAAGAAACTGACGGTATATAGGAAACCACATTAATTTGTATTTTATTAATTTATGAAAATATTTTTATACTGCCATTGTTGATGTTTAAGTGATGTGCAGAGAGATCCCTTAGATAATGCTGCTGCAATGGACTAAAAGGAACTGAGGATTTTAGTGGAAAGGGTGCTACATAGGCACATGGAAGGTGAGAGAAGCCATCACCAAAATGCATATTGCATAGCTGTAGAAGGTTCAGAGGGAAGCACTATGCAGGCACAGATGACCCATTTGTGTGACTCACAGAGACCATGAAGAAGAACACTGTATTTTGCAGCCTGGAGTGCTTATCTCACTTCACTCCCAACTATGAAAAACCACGGTAGGAAGCAAGCAAAACATTATTTCTGGAATCAAACCATGGGAATGTTGCAATTGGACAACATTCATTTTAATGAAAATCAGTCTCTCAGAAATGTTAAGAGAAACCTGATTAAGTGCAGTTTCTTTCATTATTAAATGCCACATGAACTGCTCTGCATTCTGCTTTCCAGTCAGAGTGATCAAGACAATGCTTCAGTCCCATACAGTTCCACAAGAACTTTTGCCTCATCTTTATGTAAAAAGTAATGGAAATGGGTGTGGGGGGTAATACCTTGGTAGCAGAGCATGCGTTTTGTATATGTAAGGTTCATCTCACAGAGAATAAGGCTATTAACAGCTTCCAATGAAGGTGGCTTTGTATTAATTCCAGTGTCAGAGAGAGTATGCCCCGGTGTAGCAGCTGCTTCAGAACATGAGGAGGAGGGTGCTAATGCAGTCAAGTCTTGCATATGAACTTCTCGTGGGCATCTAGGTGACCACTGTGCAAACAGAATGCTGCAGTAGATTGGTTTCATCTGATTTAGCATGGCTTTTCTGTTCCAGTAAGTCTGGAAAATAATTCTATCTGAAGTCCTAGAGAGACGTTGCCAGTCAGTGTGCCAACAATACTAAGCTAGATGATGAGTCATTTGAGTTGATGTAAGGTAACTACCTACATCCCTAAATTAAGACGGAAAAAGGTACAAGTTGCAAACGTACTTCACCATCTAATATTTGCTTCTCACTCCTTAGGGTTTAGGTGGATTTATCAAATACAATAAAGAGGATTTAAATTATATTGATAAAATTAATGCAGTTTCAGGGAGATTTAAACAGCAGTTTGGATCCACAGTTCCCACTATGGAAGTTCTTCCCATACATATTAAAAGGGAACATAAACTCTTATCTTCTTGAACTGAAGACTTCTGTGATGTTCTACAGCGGTTTATATGTTACAGTGTACAGTTATACGTTAATATGTACTACAGTGTATTAGATTGGCTAAGGTAAGTGAACTGGGAGAAACAGGAATGCTGAAGTGTTTGGAAAGCTGGAGTATGAGAGTTGCAGCTAAGCAGTTAGTGAGTGGTTGGTCAGAGTCAGACGTGAGATTTGAGTGTGGTTGTAGCTTCTTACAGAAACAGTAGGGCCATCATTATTATTTTGATTATCTGGCAAGGGAGCAGTTTAGGAATATTTGAGTACCTGTAACAATTAAGAAACTGCACATTTTGAAACAAGATGTTTTTTATACAATAAGCAAACCTGAATTTGTTATTTTCTGTTTTAATGAAATCTTATTTATATATACCCTTGATTGGCTGTGTTAGGGCCATGGTAGTATAAATTCAGACATACCTGCCTCTGTGATGTCAGCAATGTTGGGTGTGAAGTTAATAAACTGGGTTAATAATAATCCAGCTCATGGCTAAGAAAAGAGCTAAGGTATTCCACTGTGTGGAGCCTTAGAATTCACAGAGCTGAGGGGAACAAGAGACCCAGGGCAGGAGTAACATGCAAACAAATATAAAACAGAGGCATTTGTCTGCCTGTCAGTGTGCTTACAGGTGAGATCAATCCCCACAGGAGGTAAGGAAGATTTGACAGTCTCCACATCCCTCTAAAGGTTGTCCTGGACAATCCTCTCAAACTGCTCAAGCTGTCTGAATTGAAAACATTGCATAAATTTGGCTGTGTAAATTTGACTTGCAGTGAGGAAAGAACTATCGCTGGCATCCTATTAGTCAGTCATGATGCCATAGGTTAGACTTGGGAGATTGTAACTGCTTTGTACTCTCATTTGTGATTTCTGGTATTGACATGGCAGCAAATGCCCCTGAAACCCACCTTATAACCAGTCAACCATCCAGAGTGATGGCAGTCTGTGCTGGTGCCAAGCAGGGACCTCTGTGGGGACCTGTTGCAATTCTTCATTGCTTGTTTGCTGGCAGGAGGGACTGATCACATCATCCTGAATTTCTTGTTTGGCAGCAGCCCAGACCTCTGATGCTACAGATAGCTGACTGGTGTTTAAGATGGGTTTCAGGCGTTAGATGGTGTGTTAAGATGTAGCTACAACACTGGCTACATGTTTGATGCAGGATCTTGGCCCTCTTTTTCTGTCCAGAGGCATTTTTTCTATTTCAGCTGTTTCCCACTTGCTTATCCATAAAGAGCAGAACTACTTTATAAAAATAGTAACCATGAAAGACAGTTGAAATTCTTGGAACAAAAAACAAGATACAACTTTATTTCTAAAATCCAGTAGCTATTAGCATTTCCCTATGAAATTAGATAACATATTTACATGAATTCAAAATATTCTGACAACCAGACATAAGCAAAAAGAAAAACTGTACAAAGTTTCATTTATGAAGTTTCAGGGGAAAAAACAGACTCTAAGAAAAATGTTTAAATATCAATATCTATACTTGGTTGAGTAGTCTTTGGGTGACACAACAAGACCTCTACCTTTACGTGCTCCTCTATAAACTGTTTCAATTATGTCAATCATTTCTTGCTTGTCTTCCATCGCCCAGTTAATTTTGTTGTTGTTTCCAGTACCTAAATCAATCATTATGTGTTTGTTTCTTTGAATTAAGGAGAAAAAAATGGGAAGAACTGCATCACTATATAAACACCATACTCAAATTTAAAATTACAGCAATATTTCTTATATAATAAGGTTCAATCAAGGCTTTAATCAAGAAAGTATACCCTCACTCACACACACAAAGGCACATTCTCAGAGATAAGAAAATTCCTCTAAAATTTTTATTTTGTTTTGTTCAGGAACCAATTTCAATGATTTGCTGCCAAATCATATGTGCGGGTGATATAAGGAAATGCCTTATAAGACTTGACACTGTGGACCTACTACTTGCTTGAAGGGATAGCTCCTCCCCAAGATCATTGCAGCACCTGCTCTTGTCATTCCATTACTATTTCTGGTTTTTACTGACAGAACAGCCATGCCACACAAAGAACTATATAAAAAACCAACAGAGAAGGTTAAGTTCATTCTAAGCCAGGAATTAGTAACTGCTGTAAGGCTGGGGACCATTCTTCAGGATGCCCAAGCACTTGAGGGCTTTACTTTTTTATCTTTTAACCTTTTCTTTGCAGGAAATATTACATTACATTTCAAAATGTTAAATTAAAATATTCCCAACTGCCCCACCACTCATAGTTTATTTCATTAACTATATAAATTTTTAGGATTAAAAAAATCACCCGCAAACCCACACAGATCATTATCAACCTTCCTAGTGTTAAAAAGTAACATCATTTTATTTAAAATCAATTAAATATTATATTTAATTTATTATTTAATCAATACAACTTTAACTGCTATGACATTAACTATGATATTTGCTAGAGAATAGTAATAGGCCTAGGGATAGCACTGAGTATAGTGCATTTTCCTGCTCACTACAATGCATTTAGTTGTTTCCTGTTAAATTTCAGCAGCAAATCAAGGCGTTCATTTTTCAGCAAAAAAACTTGCACTGGGGGCTCTCAAAAAGAGTTTGGGAGCTGCATGCAGGCTGTAAAGTGCACTTTACTTATCATTGTTCTAAATTCTCTTGCATGTCTTATTTTGGCCCAGAGGAGATAGAGGCTAACAAAAATGAGACCGTAGAAAAACGAGTTTGGCAATTAAGGCTAAATTAAGGCAAACTAACCACTACAAAAAAGGAAAAACAACATCAGCTATAGTGAGGAAAGTCTCAGTTTTGTAGCAAGGTACACCACCTGGCCTTAAGCCAGCTGCGCCTTAGCTCTTGCAGCCCGGCAGGCTCACTACTATTACTTTCCCTCACTAATACTGCTGTGTAAGTGAAACATTAACTCAGAAAAGCTCCTAAGCCAGTAAAACAACTTTATATTAATAATATACCATGCATCTGAGAATGGTTACTCATAATTTAGCTCAGGTTACACTAAATGACATGGGGAAGCAATCAAGAGATTACGACAGGAATTCTTTATACCAAGATATATGAAAAACCTGTATCAACACAGAATGCACATGTTAAGGAAGGATGCAGGAATGAAATGTACCTGAAGAAGAACATGACAGTGCAGGGATCATATAACTCATACATCTTGTTGAAGTCTGGCACTTCTGTGATATCCACAAGATAAATAACAGCAAAATTTTTCACCTATTGAATGAAAATTGTGTTTAGAACACACTAAACTGATACACAAAACTGCACAAAACAATACTGTAAAGTTACACAGAAAAACCCACAGGATTTAACTTGGTAAAAGACAACATTATATCATTATCTGTTAATTAAGGAATAGCAGGGCATGTGCAAGATGATACCTGAAATATCTATTATGGTTTTAGATACATTAATCACACTTCATGTAATGAAAGAATTCAGCTTCCCAGTGCTAGTCAGCTATGGCTCTTCTGCAAGTTTTGCTAGGTGCTCCCAGGATGTTAGAACTCTACCAAATAATTTTATATCTTCTTTTCATATCATTGTAACACATCTGTTCTTTCTAAATGTTTCAGAACAGAAAGATATATCCCTTTGGTAATTGTAAAGTATATATACATTACAATTAACAAAGTATGCTGACATCTAAGAATTATATTTCCAACCTCCAAAGGATAAAATTAAATATTCACAAATTAAATATTCACCCAGTCTCCTTCCCTGTACCATACAACAGCTTTGTACAGCTCTGCAACACTGTGTTTGCCAATAATGCCTGTTCCTTGTTTAGAGATGACAATTCACTCTCCTGAACTGGCTTACAGCATATCTATGCAATGTAATACATTGTCAACATGTACTTTTTGGATTACACCTCACAAAATCTCCCAGGCATTGAGGCCAGTGGGAGATTCTCAGAATTATATTCAAAAATATAATTTTTCCAAGTTCCAAAACAATCTTGATCCTGCAGAGTGGGATATATTTTTAAGATACACACACTCCTGCAATTGTTGTTCCATATAACATGTCAGGCTCATTTTTAAAAAAGCTTGTAGGAATAAGGAAGACAAAATGAACCATTAGACTTGTTTATACTTTATTTACCAACTTCATGTTAGTCTTAATACACTTCTGTTCATAAAACTAAAATCTGGTAAAGTCTTTCAAAATGTTATTACCTCTGTAAATTACTCCCAGGAAACAACATAAAAATTACACTAAGCCATACATAGAACTGTAAAAACATTAATTCAGATAGGCTCATTCCAAGCATGAATGGAATCAAGCTCTAGCAGAGGTTTCCCACTAGAGTGAAAGGATGGGGCTCCAATTGCACCTTTCCTTTGCAGTCTTTGGTACCATCTCCCACACTGTTCTGGAGCATCTCCCAACTCTCTGGAGCTTCAGCAGAAACGAGGAAACAGCAAAAATTGCTTGCCTGCTCCTTCCTCTAACACTAGTGGAACTTTTCTGATTCCAAATCCCAGTTCAGCCCAGAGTTCTTAAAATCATTCCCAGCTATCAATCTTGAGATTTCTGAAAATATAACTTTTACATAGAAGTATCTGATCTTTGTGCTGATATTAAATCATAAGACATGACAATGTATCTTGACAACTCCTAGGGAGGAAAGCTTCATCATTTAGCAGAGCTCATTTTTCTTCCTGAGAGTTAAAAGTGTAAAGGCTGTCACAGTTAACCTTAGAGAAGATTTTTAAAGAATATTTTTCATTCAACAGTGAACTAGAAGTTACTTCCTAAAAATAAAACATCAAATTAAATTAGGCAAAATAAAGTAGGCAAATGTAGGAAAACATTTTTAAAAATCCTTTCTCTTGTGCAGCAAATAATGGCATCCATTTTTGGTGGACTTGAGAGGAAATTAATTTTGCCCATAATGGAGGTATCAAACTTTATAAAGAACAGCAGGCTCACACTAGAAGGTATACCCAACGCAGAAGAGAAGGAACACAAACAGTGAAAGAAGGACTTGTATGTCCTGGAAAAGACTGCCCAGTACGGAAAAGACTGTCCAGTATGGAAACTGGCAACCTTAATGCTCACTAAGTGTTCTCCCAATGTAGAATGCAACTGCAACAGAACAACAGATCTGCATGATGTTCTAATAGAAATATGCAGTACAAATGGAACTGTTTACTCACTCTTTTGTACAGCAGTGATATCCCATCAGGACTCGTAAGCAAGAGGATGAGGATGGATCACCCTCTTTAATCTGCTATTTCTGCAGAGGGAGATTTTTAAATACAAAGTTATATTGATCTCTTCCCCCTTGCATTAAAATTTAAGTGCCAATATGTCCACCAAGTTACTAGAATTACTTTACAACTAGCTTACATCAGTATTCCAAATATTAAAGCTCTTTTTCTCATTGCTTAGTAATACAGTAGTTCGGTAAGCAATGTTTATGCCTTCCCTCAACATATTAAAGTAATATTTGTACCTGCATTTTCTTTTAAAATATTAGAATACCAAGCCAATACTAATGATATGTCATGTTGGCATATGAACACACGTTATTTGTTGGAATGCTTTGCATAATCAATTGTACTTCAACATCAGGAGACACAAAGCACCATGATCAGTTTTTTTAAAACACTTTGCAATGTGGTTTTCAAAAGTTCTTCAGTAATAAGCTTGAGTTTTATTACTTTGAGTTTAAGTGCAGTGCAGAACTTACTGCCAATAAAAACAGACAGTAGTTTGTGACTCCCTCATCCCACAGCATCTCCTACCCTTTTCTTCTAGAGAGTACTCCTGATTTCTAAAACAAAGGGTCAGAAGATTATGGCGAAAGCAGACACAAGTGGAATTCTGCTATTCCACCAGCATTCTTTATTATCAACTATGCTGGCTAGGTTGCTGGGAATTGCAATTCAAACAACATCTGGAGATCTTCAAATTTTCCACCCCTGAAACAGAACTTCAAAAGAGTGCCCTTCTTTCTGCTATGAAGCAAGGAGGGTTAGCCTTTCAAGTTATGTCACTCCCATGTAGAATTCCTTCTCCTATCCATTTGGCTGCTGTTGCTCTCTTCAACAGCATTCAGATGCCAGCTAAAAGTACTGCCTGCATTCATACACAGCAGTAAGCTAGAATTCCAAAGATTTATCATTCATGAGCTGCACTTCACAGCACTCTTCTTGGCTCATGTTAACAACTTGGAACAGCTAAACAGAGAAAGAAAGCTTATCCCACTGACCAAAAAATGCAATTTCTGACTACTGAAGACTCTACAAACCAGAATCATAAATCAATATCTGTTGCTGGCTTACAACTTCTATCTTGTAAGGAATGTAGGATCAGAAACCATGATAGACTTTCTTGTCCTGCTTAATTTAGCTTTCCTCTAACAGAAGGAGCCAAACAAGAACAAATAGGCTGTACGAATCAGTGCACAGGATCAGGAACAGTATCAAAATTCTCAGGAATTCTAGCTTATGTCTATTGCAAATATGGCCACTATTCATACAAGCTTTTAATGGCAGTTAACTATCTATTCCAAATATAGATAACAATCTGTAAACTTATCAAGGTAACCTAATGTTCAACCTTTAGCATATTATGTACCAGAGCAAGCAGGAAGAACAACTTATTCAAGGATGCCCTACTCCAGTGCAGGAAACTAATGCCACACCTTCATCTACCAATATAATACTATTTGTGCAAATAAACTGTCCTTCCTCTCAAGGATTTACAATATTGTTTTCAAATTATATTCCAAGGACTTTGGGATTTCTGGAAGTTTAGTAAAGGATTCTTAAAGAGAAGATCTGTGCTAAAAAAGCTTTCCAGAAAAATAGTTTGCAAACCACAGGCAAAACTTTCCCTATGATGCAAAGCTGGAGAAACAGTTGGACTGCATCCCAGCATGCACATTCAGCTCACACCAGGCACCACTAAGACCCATGGGCTTGTCCTAGTGTCTCTGTGAGGCAGCTGTATTCCTAGAACATTCTCCAGAATCTTCTCCAACAGTGCAAGGGCACTGTAAGAGACTGACAGAAGTCCATATGAAAAACTCATCCATAATTAACCTCAGTTTCTATTCTATACAAATCAGAGACAATGTTTTAAAACAAATCTTAGTTGTAAGATTAAGTAAGGCCCATGAATAGCCCCATATTTGAAATCGGTCTTGTTTCAAAACTGATCAGAACTTTTTATAACCCATCTTCTTAATGCAACAAGCTAGGATTCTAGGAAAGCAAAACTAAACACTGTCAAATTCCTCTGACAGGAAGAATCGTAGGAGCGGCACATAAGAACAAGTCTCATGTGAACTCATTCCACCTAAAGCATGGCTTAGCACTACATGTGAATGCAGTCAAATTGTACAAATGTAAGGAAGGAATACTTTCTGTATCGTTGCAAGAATCAGCATTGTTTCTTAATAAAGCATGATCTAATACAAATAAGAACTGGAAAATGAAATGATGAAAATCTATCAATTTTCCACGAGGAGACGTTTTATTATGCTAGAATTTTGGTTAATGACGATTTTGGTACTGGACACTAAATGACAAAATCCACAGAAGTTGTGGGTTTTGCTCTGAAAACATCAAGTTAAGAATTTTATATATTAATTAGAGATACAACTTTTTCTAGCTGCAATGAATGAAAGTTGATTATATGGGATCATACTAGATATTTAAATCATGGTTTGCATTCATGATATGCAGACAAACTATGGTTTATGGAAACAATCATTTGTCTGATTCAGACACATTGGCAAACTGATCTACCATAAACTTGAAACATCGTACAGACACTTCTCATCATTCTATCACTTTCAGAAAAATTAAGTAAAGAAAGCACACAAGCTCAAGGCTTGTGCATACTTGTTCTCATAATGCCAAGTCTCATCTTGATGCTACACCTGATCAGCTCCAAACAATAGCTCCTCTAGACCTGTGCTTGACTAAACCCCACATATAATGTACACAAAATGTTAAGAGAAACCTTCTAAATTAGACTAAACTACAAAGTGGCCAGCAAATGCTTCTGGAAAACTCACAACTACAACATGAAGGCAAACTCCTCCCACCAGTATTCTACAGCAAAATTATACAAACATATAACTTTCATCACTAACAATCATTAAAAGATCCATCCTCCATTAATTTGTCTACTCACCTTTTAAAAAGGCATCTAAGCTAGTGGTTATCACTGCATATGATGGCAGTAAATTCCATAAATACAAGTTCTTCAGTTTCCTACTTCAAAGTTTGTGCTTATATATTTCATTCTGTAAAGTGCTAAATTATTTTAGTATATATATTTCTCACAGCTAATAGCCAAAATAAACACCAATAAAATTCAACTGTATAGTATTTTAGAAAGAGTCTTTGGGATACAAGCCTTCCATATAACTCTCTTGCACAAAAAGTACACATTTCAACTGTACTCTCTAAAGTAAATATTTAGCTATTGTTACTTGCAATAAAAACATTTTCCCTTAAGTTTATGTTATGGGTTTAAGCATATCAATTAGGTTACATATAAATAAATTCAAACTTGTGATATACCTTTTCAGCAATGCTATACAAAACTTCATCCATCTTCATACATGTTGGATCCCAGTCATGCCCAAAGCGAATGACTACCACACGATCTTCTTCTGAAAGAATGGCCTGATCTACCTGCCAGCCATTGTGTAAATGTGGAAGCATATACGACATTTTCACAACTCAGGTCAGACCTCTAAAACGATAGAAACAAAAGATAATTTACTATTCAGCCATTTTCATTAAACTTAATGTTATAAAAAAGAGTTAATTCAATTAAGAGATTTGTTCTGAGAGACTAGATCACACAAAGTAAGTTCTACACTAGACCAACAAACTGGACTGTTTTATTTACATTCTATTTTTCAGCCACAATTGATTCCCAAGCCTGCTTGAATTAAGCTTCATTCAACTGTACAGGATCAATCAGGTATGTTGAGGGGAATAAGGCACTCTCTTCTGCTCCCGAACACTGGGTAATACAGTCCAAATTCCTCCTTTGAGAGGGAAGTGACATGATTTACAGATGGATTCAGGAACTGTTTAATGCTAAAGATGCTGGCCCGTAGAAGAAACCTTTAAATCTTGCAACTTCCAACCTCTCTTCTTCCTTCTTAAACTTCAGGCTTAAGTGTAGAAAGATTATATTAAAGATTCCAAGGGGGAAATGGAGAACAGAGTATAGATTCCCCAGCTTTCTGTGAATATCTTAATTCCAGTGTGTCAAAAACCTAAGAACCATGGAAAATTATATGTAATAAGTACAGAAACTTTTCAATCTAAGAACTTCCATAATGTGCTGTTTATGAAATCAGATTGTTCATTAAGTAATTATTTTATATAGACACAAAACACACCAACATGAATATATACATACATACATACATATATATAAAACCAGCATGGTGTTTATTTTTCCTCAAGGTTACTACTTCATTTCTCATGCCTCCTATGATAATTTCATCCCTTAGCCTAACTGTCCAAAGGAGGAATGGGCAATTTGTGGCTTATCAGATGTTGCTTAACTGTGGCTGCCATGAACCCTCACCACTGGCTATGCTGAGAAGGGCTGACTAGAGTAGTAGTACCACCACAATTTAACCATCCTTGAACTAAAGGAACAGGTTCTCCCCAAATTCTTATTTAGCACTATTTTGTTACGCTTAAAGGAAGAAGTACCCATAATTTGAGGTGATGACGGAGAGAAACAGCAGTGTTTAAAGAAGCTGAAAGAAGCAGTGTGGGTGGAAGAATGACAACTAACAGCAATAGGGACTGGGAAACAAAGTGGCATGATGAAGAAGGAAATGAGAAGGAGGAGGACATGGAATGTGAGAAGGCAGAGATAAAGCAGAATATGACCATGAAGGAAGAACTGGACATTACCAAAGGAGGGGAAAATGCTCAAACAGAAAAGAAGCCAGAAAGGGGGAAGCAAGTAGCAATCCAGAAAAGAGATGCAGAGGAGAAGTGAATGAATGAGTCTGTGTTGCAGATGCAGAAAGAAGAAAAGCCCAACGAACAACCAAGGAAGCACACCGGAAGATCTTGGAATATTTGCAAAGCATTGGTCAAATATTGTAGGGAGACACAAGCATTTATTATCCTTTGACCGTCTCTGCAAGAGGCAGGGCCTGGGGACTGGGTGCTCAAGCATAAGTGGGAGAACCTGGAGAAGCAAAATACTCCTGCTGTGAGGATGGAGTACTTATATATTACATTAGGGAGCCCCAGCTGGGAAACAAAGGTGAACAAAACCATGGCAATACAAATATACTTACCTAAGATGTTTTCCTGAACTGAAGTGAACTGGAAATTAAACAGTATGTCGGAAACCTAAAGAACTCATGAGCTTAACAAAGGTATCCAATAAAGCTTGTCTAAGCATCACCCTACAGATACTGCTATTACTTCATATGGTTGCTAGTCAAGCCCCTGATCGCCTTAGGGGACAAGGCAATCCACAACACAATATTAATGAAAAAGATACTTACATGTTAAGTGATCTTACGCAGTTTTTGATCAAGAGACAGACAAAGCTACTCCTACAAAATGCATCCACTATTATAATATTAAGAAAATACTCAGGAAAACAACCAAAGTCATAGACACAAACACATGAATCAAAGAGGTGCATGTTTCTGATAAGCCCCCACACAAAGACAGTGACCTGTGCATCACACATTTTCATGTAGAGCTATGGAGAGCAAAGTTCAGTCCACAGGCTGCATGAGGTCCCCAGGGCTGATTTTATGGCCTCCAGGGACCCCAGAGGTCAAAATTTGGGTGATGGGGGAAACATGTACTCCAAAATGCCCAAAATGTTCTATAGGAGTTGTAGAGGGATTTCCACCATGCCTGGAACCTCCCAGATCTCCCAAGGGTGAAAATGAAATTTTCTAAAATATTTCCAAAAAAAAATTTGCCTCAAAATGCCCTCTAGGGGCCCAAAAATATGCCTCTATATTCCCTAGAGAGTGTTAGGGAGCAAACAATTTATTTTTATTGCACAGAAGCAGGTGCAGCGGATGGCTAATACAACCTCCTAATCTTTCAGAGTTACCCACCCCTGATGTAGAGGTTGTTACTCACCTCATCACCTAAGCTACCTTGGGCTCCAGTCTTAGGGAAAAGATGTGGTATAAATAAAGTGACTGATCAAACTATTATAAAAAGTGGATGCAGAACAATAGTTCAAAGCAAGCTATAAATGAAAAAAAGTTGCTGGTTGAACTCTTGTGCTATCGTGTGCCTTTCTTCCCTACAGTGTTTTTGTGCTATTATCGCACTTTCAACATCCTATGGAATCCTGGAGTTTGGAGTTTAGGGAGGAGCATTTAGAATTCTCAGCTAGAGAGCTCTTTGGTCTCAGTCAACTACAAACCCCAGAATTCCACAGGATACTGAGTGCAGGATGGAAAAGCTCAGTGATTTAAAATTGCTTTTTGCCAATCCACTCAGTGTCTAAGCAGCAAAGAGGGAGCAGTAACCATAGTAGTTCTCCTGTAGTTCCACTTGTGGGCACAATTCAAGGTGTTTAAAGAATCTGGAACACGTGAAGATCCATGCAGTTGTAACCAAACGCAGTGCCCTTAATCTGGAATGTTCTGCCACAGCAGTTTGATCTAAGTTCAGTTCCAAAGGAAGACTTTAGCTTCTACCCAGACCTTTTAGAAACATTGTTACTTCACACTCTCTAACTCCCTGTCTTTTCCACTGGATTGATTGCTTTATTGTCCTTTTTCCAAAAAAAAAAAAAAAGCTCAAATCGTCTTTGAGTTCTTAAACCAGGAGTGACTCTTTGCGATCATTGGCCCAGGTAAGTAATTTCAAGCCACATTAAATCTACACGGGGAAGAGCTGTGGGAGTTGTAATCCAACGAGATTTAGGGCGCCACAGGTTGCCCTCCCAATTTGTTTGTGTGGCCAAAGGACAAGCCCCCAGCACCCAAACGAACCCCCAGAGCCAAGTCCTGAGTGGAATCAGGTCCCGAATATCCCATTCAATCATCCACCGCCCATTTTCCTCCACATCCCTTTTTGATTCTCCTTTGCTCCGCCTACAGATGGGCGACCGATGCTCTCCAGAGTCTGTGGCTGTTTGGGCCTACAGCTCCCATCATCCCCACCCATTAAGTATCAGTATCCTGTCCTTCAGACAAAAAAAGGCTCCAAGAGGGGGGTTACAAATCGTTAATTTGACCATTTCTTGCCCTGGGGCTTACAAACAGGTCATTTCGACACTAGACTGTTATAGCGCTATTATTCCACTTTCAACATCCTATGGAATCCTGGGGTTTGCAGTTTAGGGAGGGGCCTCAAACCTCAGGACACCATAGGATGTTGAAAGTGGAATAATAGCGCTATAACAGTCTAGAGCGGAAACAGCCTAAGTGACAGTCCAAAGAAACCCCAAACGAACAAACCACGGGGAGAGGACAGTCTCTCCTCTCGGCCCTACGCCCGCTGTCCTGCGCCGTTCAAGAAACCCCCCCCCTTCACTCACCAAAGCCAACGAAGGCTTCCAACGGCCACAGCGGGCGCGTGCTAAACCCGCTCGGCGGCCAAGAGAGGGCGACGTCACAAGAGGAAGTGAGGCCGTCTTGCCCGTCCTCTGTTCGGTCACTTCCGGGAAGTTCAGGTCTTGACAGCGAGCGAGGTGGGCGGGGCGAAGGAAAGGACGGTTCCAAACCACGACTCCAAGGTCCGTAGTGTGCGGGAGGTGGGGGGGGGGAGATGCGTGTGGAGTAGGACGGAGGGGGACGCCCGCAGAAGGCCTGCTAAGCAGATTTCGTGGTCTCAGGGCTTTATGGGAATTTCTGCTGTAGGTAAAGAGCATTTGAGGAGCAACTGTTGCTTGCACAGGTCCGGCTGCAACGTTTGCAATTAACCCCCCCATGCATAAAATTATAATCAAAATACTTAAAAGAATTCCTGCTTCCTCTTTGGCTTTTTCCGCACTAGGCTGTTATAGCGCGATGATTCCACTTTCAACCTCCTCTGGAATCCTGGGGTTTGCAGTTTCGGGAGGGGCCCTCCGGCCCCTCCCGAAACTGCAAACCCCAGGATTCCAGAGGAGGTTGAAAGTGGAATCATCGCGCTATAACAGCCTAGTGCGGAAATGACCTCTGCGCTGAAACTGAAGCCTTTAATATAAAACCCCTTTTTCCCCTTCTTCCAACGCTGCACAGACTACCTCCAGCGAAGCAAGCCTAGACTTTATCATGCCTTCCGACTCGGATTTTTATCATTTTCCTTAGAGGCACGTTAGATTTTTTTTAAAACATCGAAAGTGCAACTTGTTTGCCTGCCCGGCCTGCGGAACACAAAGCTGAGGCGTATATACAGCCGTGGGATGGATTTTAGAATATCCTGTGCTGGAGCTGGAGAAGAGGAACTCCAAGGCTGACACCCGCTGCTCCAGGTTTTAGTGTTACTTTAGGAAAGCTATTGAAATGACTGGTTTTGTTTTGGGGATACCTTTCAGCACCCTGGATAGATCCTTTAAAGTTCAGTCTAAAACCTGGAGTGGCCACTGTCCTGCATGTAAACTATCAGGGATTTTTATACTCTTTTTAACCTAAAAAATTAATAGTGGACTACACTGCAGGGCTTTTTACCTATATGGGTATAAGGGAGGACACTACCATTTTCAAAGAAAATATCTTATATGCTTAATAATAATAATAATAAAATTTATTTCTATCCCACCTCTCCAGATGGATCGAGGCGGCGAACAGCAAAAATGCATTAATTATATTAAAAGCATTAAAAAAATACCCAATCCTCCCCATCCACCAACCCAGCTAAAACCAACCCCCTAAAACACATAACAATTAACAATTAATTAGCTGTTAAAAGAACAGCAGGACAATTGGTGGGAGGCAGTGGAAGTACTAGTCTTGGAAGGCCTGTCAGAAGAGATCAGTCTTGACTGCTTTTTTAAGAATCCAAATTTTTTATATTCCTATATCAGATAAAACCAAGGGATTTTTTTTTACTTTCATTAATTTTTTCATCCCACCCCCATGCCATGTTGCTAGATCTAATACAATCTGTAATGACTGACAAATATCCTCACCTAAGGTAAATATTTATTTATTTATTTGTATCCTGCCTCTCCATATGGATCGAGGCGGTGAACAACTTACAAATAGCATGTATTTTGAAACATTTCTATACATGCCCCCAACAAGCTGGGTACTCATTTTACCGACCTGCGAAAGGATGGAAGGCTGAGTCAACCTTGGAGCCCGGCAGGATCGAACTCACAACCTTGTGGCTTGCAGTACTGGCATTTAACCACTGCACCACCAGGGCTCCTAAATCTACTGATATTTGGCTTTTTTATACAATGATGTTTTCCAGAATAAAGGAGTGAGAAACTTTTAAACAGATTACTCTGTGGGTTGACAGTAAGAAAAGGATATAGTGATAGAGGACCTGGATGCCTTGTCCACTATCTGCAGAATGATCTGCACATCTCTCTCCTGTACTCTTTTTTGACTCGTAGATCCCAAAGATCTCTTTCTGAGGAGTAATCATGCCTGTGAGCAGCTTCTCGTCCCTGGTTTATGCTTTATGACTTCCATTACGTTGACCAGTTGACCAGCAGAGGCTGGCAATGCAGTCATAAGTGTGTTGTTTATTCATAGTAAGTTCTACTGTTCTGCTGTGTTTAAGTGCATCTTCTTTAAGTGCACATTCTAAGTGCATTCTAAGTTGAAGTGCCCATTCTAAGTACGTCTATGTAAGTTTGAAGCTTTAGTGTATATTAATGTTTGCCTATTAAATGGACCAACTGTATACATTTATTGGCCCATTGTTGCCCTTCATGAAAATATTCTGTGCTGGGGCTGATAATTGCTCTCCCCATAATATTTTTGTACAAACGTCAAAAACATAGCTGTACTATGTATGTCTCAGTCAGGGCCATGTGAAATTCTGCATAAGTCTTTCCTGAGACCATATATAACACTTCTCAGTTCAGAGAAGGAAGTATAATGTAAGGAAATTTACCATATAGTGAGATACTGGCTTGCTATCTGTAATACATATGTGGGTAAACTTTAAATACTAATAAATACTTTCAGAGTGAGGGTAAGAGTGGAAGACCTTTCTGTTATGAATGTATTCAGCTACTGTGTGAATTGATACCATGCAAGGAGCAGATGTATTGTGTGTGTTGTTAATTAACACTCAGGCAGAATCGAGCCAACTAAGGGACCTTTGAAGCATTAGGTAAAAAGGGGGCAGAACCTGCCTGGGCATACACAGTGTGGTGAGTTGCAGAGATCAGAAAATATTAGAAGTTAAATCTTCTGCCTTGCTAGAACTGGTAAGCTAACTATGAAAGAACTTGTTATTTATCATAATTAATTTCTTACATTAAAAAAAAATTAACTTTCTGAGTAATTTATTTTGTGGCTTCTTCATAAAGAAGAGCTTTTAGAAAAAGTGCAGGTTTTATTATCTGTGTTGTAAGTATGTTGTTGCATAACTTCAAATTTGAGTACAGTACAACAAATGCAGCAAAGGGATTACAGATACATTGTATTTACAGCCTCTCTGTTCAGAGACTGACGATTAATCGTTGCCTAAGTTTTCACCACACCAGCTCAAACTGAAATTATTTCTTGGACAGGTGTGGCCAACATAGAGTGTTCTGGCATCTAAAATTTTTGCGATTATGTTTGGAATTAAAACCTTCTTCCCAGCACAGTCTTCTCAGATGGCTGCTGCCTGGTTGAATCTGGCAGACAGATATTGCTCTAAGTGGGCAAAGAAAAGTATTGTTTGCATGCAGAGCTACAGAAATGACCCAAAGAACACTTGGGGAAGAGCACCAAGCTCTTATAAGGCTGAGGTTAGTACTAAAATGAAATAAATTGTCTTGCAAAAATCTGCTTTGTTTAATGTTGAATGAAGTTCATGCTGATGTACCTTGTATCCCTATTCCATGTTGATAGCTTTTTAGAAGGAAGCTATTAAACTTACCCTAAGGCAGTGGGAAAATTTTCTTTTTCTTTGTCTTGACTCTTGCTCACAGAATCATGCAGCAAGCATGGCCAGTGAGTGCCAGAATTCAAAAAGAGAAGTTTTTTAAAGTCTGCCTCTAAATTGCTAACATCTGTAGTGAACGGTTACTCACTCAGTAAGCAGAAATAATTGTGGAAATTTACCCTGTAGCTCAGTAGACACTGGTAGCCTCTAGGCCAAATACAGTCGGCTTTCCACATTTGTGGGTTTCATTTTCACAGATTTAATTATTTGTGAATTTCTCCAAGGCCTTCCCCATCCTACCTCAAAAACTTGTTTTCTGGAGGAAACTTCTGTCTTGGTGACTCTGATCAGGTCTTACAGCTGTTTAAAAACATGCTTCTGATCCTCTTCCACCTCCACCAGCCACTGTCTGACTAGCTGAGGATGGCTCACAGCCCGATTTCTCAGCACCACAAACCTTCTCCCAGTGCCCCACACAGACTAAGGAAAGAAATGGGCAAGAGAGAGGAAGTATAAGGCCACCATGCCAACCCACTCCTTTCCCTCTCCATAAACAATGCCCAGGGCAAGCATGGAATTTGCATCCCTACCTTCTTACCCCTACATGCATGGCTTTTTTGCTCTCCCTACCATTGGCGTCTTGGGCACATGCCCTACTTGCCCCACCCTAGATATGCCTCTGCCTTTCCCTATCTGGGTGCCTGTTCTCTCCACCATGCTTCAGCCTCCTCCCCCCCACACACATTTTGGTATTTGGAGTTTTTCCACTTTTGTGGGGGTCCTGTGCCCCTAACCATAGTGAATGTCGAGGGCCAACTATCTAAGGGGTGCTGCATGCCTATATCTGCAGCAATCAATCTAAGAGAGAAAAGTATCATCAACAGTGCTGGCTACTAAACGACTCTAAGGGACAAGGTAGGGCTGTCCATTAATCAGCGTAGCCTTCTGGCAGAACTCGCTGCTGTATTACTAAACTATGTCACATAATATGGGGACAGATGCAAAATTGTTGTTGATATGTGCCTACAAGTTATTTCTGATTTATGACAACTCCAAGGCACACCTATCACAGGGCTTTCTTGGCAGTTTTGTTCAGAGGAGGTTTGCCTTTGCCTTCTTCCGAGGCTGAGAGGATGTGACCTGCCCAAGGTCACCTAGAGGATTTCTATTACTGACATAGATTCAAATCCTGGTAATGAAGGACTAAGCAAATCATCATACTACTTGTCTAAGAGGATCCAACTCTTCTCCAGCTAGAACATGAATAGTTGATGGATACAACATCCTATTATAATAGTGAGTGGTTGCAATCACTGTACAACAACAAGTACATGAAAACCAAGGGCAGTCATATTCTTTTGCAAGAAAGTGTTTTCTCAGGTCAACTAAATCCTTGACCATGCTCTTTTGATGGTAATTGCCATCAAGCTTTGACATATGGTGACCCTGTGAATGAGAGACCTCCAAAATATGCTGTCATCAGGTTCTGCAGACACAGGACTGTGTCTATCCACTTTTAATCCACTCTTCCTCTTTTCCTACTCCCCCCCCCACTGTGTCAAGCATTGTCATTTTTTTCTCAATGAGCCATGTCATCTTATGTGGCCAAAGTATGATAGCCTCAGTTTGGGTCATTTTGGCTTCTAGGATGCACTTATTTCTCTTTTTGTCAGTCTGTGATATCCATAGAACTCTCATCTAGCACTATATTTCAAATGAGTTGATTCTCTTTCTGTAGGCTTTCTTCACTATCTAGCTTTCACAAGCATGCCTAGAAATCAGAAGTAAGATGACATGCGTGATCCTTACTTTATTGTTCAATTATATATCTTTCCACTCGTCCAAATCACAGTCTTTTGATTTCTTGTCTGCAGTCTTCATTTTGATTAAGGACTGAAGCAGAATATAGAAAGTCTTTGACTATTTTGGTGTCTTTGTCATCCACTTTAAAGTTGTTTGAATCACCTGTGGTCATTACTTTTGGTTTTTTAATTTTCAGCTATTACCTTTCTTTTGCACTTTCTTCCTTGACTTTTGTCAATAGTCATTCCAAGTCTTTGCTGCTTTCTTCTATTGATATTGGATCATCAGCATATCTTAAATTATCGAAGTTTCTTCCTCCAGTTTTCACTGCTTCTTCTGAGTCTAATTGAGTTTTCTATAGGAAATGTTCTGCATATAAAACAGATGAGGTAATACAATTCAGCCTTCAGTGGTTTTTTTCCTTTGCTTTCCTCAGAGGCTGAAAAAGTGTGACTTGCCCAAGGTAATCCAGTGGGTTTCCATGGCTGAGCAGGAATTTGAACCCTGGTCTCCAGAGTCATAGTCCAATGCTCGAACAGCTACGACAACACCATGCTAGCTCTTTTTTCATT
Organism: Ctenosaura bakeri; assembly: GCA_948474755.1. Lineage (NCBI taxonomy): Eukaryota > Metazoa > Chordata > Lepidosauria > Squamata > Iguanidae > Ctenosaura > Ctenosaura bakeri. Next base: position 69,814 of record CAOLHI010002381.1, on the reverse strand, counting down.
ACAAGTACAGAAAAAGTAAGCAGAGTAAGAGTGCATTCTGTTTCCATTTCTACTCAGATGTAAGATCACTGAGTTCAGTGATACCTACACCCAGTTTTGTATATGTAGGCTGACACCAAGCTTTCCATAACTACACATTTACAGTCAAGGATCTTAGAAGCATCCCTTAACACTGATTTGTTGTTTTAATTGAATATTTCTCATTATTATCTCTTTCAGATCATGGGAGAAAAAGACCTTCCCGGTGTCTTGGTCGTGGATATAGGAGGAGCATTTGGTGTACCGGAAAGCCATGTGGAGTTCCTAAAGAAACACTTCAGTCTCATCACTATGAAGGAGTTTCAGAAAAACAAGAAAGAACGGTGTGAAAAGATTAAGTCAATTTTCGTATTTGAGCGCAGGCCCATCATTGACCAGGAACTTCTTGAAAGCCTGCCCAACCTAAAAGTGGTTGGAAACTCGGGAGTAGGAGTGAATCATTTGGATTTAAAACTGATTTCTAGCTTTGGAGTAAAAGTAACCAATACCCCACATGCTGTTTCTGACTCAACGGCAGACATTGGTATGGCTTTAATGTTGGCATCTGCCAGAAGACTAGTAGAAGGTAAAATGACTTCCTTTTGCAGTTCCTGAGCTGTGATTGGCTGGCACCAATGAAGTTTGCCCAGCTCTTCCTTCACAACATCTGTTTATGATTCCCTAAGACGGGCTTAGTATAGTGATTTGAGCATTGGACTATGATCCTGGAGACCAGAGTTTGATTCCCCACTTGGCCATGGAAATCCTCTGGATGACCATGAGCACATCACATACTCTCAGCCCCAGAAGACTGTGTGTTAGGTTCACTTTAGTGCCACCATAAGACAGAAATGACTTGAAGACACAAAACAACAAGGCAGAGGTGGGCAAAATGCTGCCCTGAGGCTACATGCAGCCCCTGCAGGCTGTTTTTCTGGCCCTTGATCCCTTTATCTGTTCCACCTCCAGGTGAAGTGCCTTTCCTGGAAGTCTCCTAAGAGCAGCAATTCACCTTTGAAATAATTTGCAGAAACCATTCCCCCCCTTACTGTTTACCATAAAAATCCTGTTTTCCAAAAATGAACTTTCAGCCACATCCCCCTTTGGGGGGGTAGCAGTCTGTGAGGCCCCACAGAAGATTGCAGGGGCAGAAAATAAACCCCCAGACCTCCTGCAGTTGCCCACCCTTGCACTAATGTCTGAATAGTGTGAGTTGCTTTTAAGGAATTGAGGGATGCTCCATCTTCACAGCAGGGAACTGGATTAAATGACTTCTGCTACCTTTTTGATTCTATGAGCCCTTAAAGTTTTATGACTTTTAACTTAATTTTATAGGTGTGATACTGAGGCTGAGAAAACGATTGATTTCAGTTGCAGTGCCAAAGAGTATCCCTTATTCTCTAGTGCAGAGCTTTCCAAATTTTTCATGTTGGTGACACACTTTTTTGACATGCATCATTTTGTGACACAGTAATTCAGTTTTACTAGCAAACTGGAGGTATCTCCTTTATAGGAGATACAGACACATACATAAATTGTAATAACGAAATGTATGGGGGACACAACATATCTCATGAAAACCTTTCATATAGTTTTCAAAATATATGATTTATAAATAATAACATACATTTCCAAGATTGTAGGTGACACACTTACCCACTTCAGCCGACACACTAATGTGTCACGGCACACTCTTTGGAAAGCTCTGCTCTAGTGTATGGCTTTATACTGTTAATATAAAGATAGTGGGACATCTTTAATCAGAATAAGGTGACTGACAATCATGAAGTAGTCTAAATGTTTCAGATCAATCATTTACACTGAGTGTGAACTTAAACTGAGTCAAACCAAATATCCATCTGGTTTTGAACTCTAGTTACTATAGTTCCAGCTCTTCCAAGTCTTTGACCAATAGCTTCCAAGACCTTCCATTTGGGATCCTTTAACCCAATAGTTCCTGAATATAGGTCTCCACATTTTGTTCTAAAATGGCCAGAATCCCTGATCATTGATCGTGCTACCTAAGTATTCTGTGAGCTGAAATCCAAGAACATCTGGAGAACTAAGTTTGGGAATAGCTGTCTTAACCAGATACACACACACACACACACGTTCATTAGATTATAGTCTATATTCCTGTGTGCTCACTGTATGAATTGCTTTTTTTTCTTTTTTGCTTGATAGGCTGTTCCATTGCAACATCTCCAGATACCACACATTTTGCTGCTGACTGGCTAGGAGTAGAAGTGACGCGGGCTACTCTTGGCATTATTGGGATGGGAAATATTGGATATAAAGTGGCAAAGAGGGCAAAAGCTTTTGATATGAATATTCTCTATCACAACAGGAACCGTAGGTAAATATGCCCTATCAGTATTCCAGTTGTGTAACTTGTTTATGTCCTTTGATATATCATGTACTGGGATTTATATGTCTAACTTTGTCAGAAGCAGCTTCTTGAAACTACAGATATGTATCCCATCTTAGAATATGTCAATCTACATGTGATCATGGAAGCTCATGGGTAGTAAGAGACAGGAACAAGATAAAATATCAAATACTCTTCCTTGAAAACTTGGCCTATTTTCATGTCCACGCTGAAGGTAGAGAAGTCATGGTTAGGTAAATCTTCCTGCTAGTATTTGTAAATTTAAACAGAAAAATGTTAATATTTTAAGGGCATGTTAATTTCCAGTAAGCTCTCACCACTCTCAAACAAAACCACTATTGAGAATTAAAATAGAAATAAGGGCTTTTGGAACTTAATCATGATCCTCTCTGTATTAACTACTGCTTGAGACACATAAACCCACTTGTAACACACACAAAATAAAAGATGAGTGGCAGACCTATATGCTTATTACAGTGATCTATTCCAGTTTTTCAACTGTTTTTTGAGAAGGTGCTCTAAATGAGCAAAAAATATCCAAGGATGATTCCCTTTATCTTCAGGACTAGTGAACAACACACAAGTGGTGGGATACATAAACAAATGCATTATGCTAGAGTAGGCTTTGTTCCTCAAAACCTTTGCTTTTGGAAAACTAAATACTAGTCAGGAACTCTCTGTCTCCTGTTATTCTATATGTACAAGGTGAAGAAGAAGCATTAAATAGCAAAACTATGCCCACTGAAAGCTTCTGAGGGGTCCCACTGTCATTTTGGGGCTAAAAACATGCAGTGTGGGGTAGGCAAGGATGAGCAAAAGGCTTTTGTACATATGGCTCATGAGCTACATAACTCCCACCCTTGTATTAAAGCTCATAAATTATTTCCTTTTGTAAGCATCTTTTAACAAAGCACTTTGGCTGCCATTTTTGAAAAGTGGAAAATTTGTAGAATTCAGGAGCAACACAGATGTCCTGTGTGCTGCATTGAACACGAGGTGGACTGGAATAGACTTTCTGGTCTGAAACTTTGATACCCACAGGAAAGAATCTACAAAGAATTCACATCTGCACCCTGAAGTAAGTCCAGCATTGAGTAACGCTGGTATAAGTTGTTATTCCTACATGTATTCGTTCCAGAAAAGAAGATGAAGAACAGGAGGTTGGTGCAACTTACTGTAAAAATATGGAAGATTTGCTCCAGCAATCTGACTTTGTGATGCTGGTTGTGAATTTGACAGCTAATACCCACAAGCTCATTGGGAAAAGGGAGCTTGAGCTGATGAAACCCACTGCTACTCTTATCAACATCTGCAGAGGTAGGGCATGAGATTGCCCAAATGTAAACTTTTGTTCTTTTGACCACTGGCACTGTCAAACATTTTTCCAAAAGATAGTTTTTGCATGCCTCCTTTTGCATGTTTTCTACCCTTTTTCTTTATTTTATATGTGTCAAATGCCTGTAACATATAATTAGACACAATACTTAGAACCTTAAATCTGATACACTTACTTGAAATTGCCCCTGTGTAAAGTTCCAATTACACCTGAGTATACATGTATAGCATCATGGTGCAAGGTTCCTTTTGTTTTAATCTCTTTGGCTATAATTATGGAAGTTAGTGTATTACTTGAGCTGGAGTCATTTTCCCGAATAGTGTCTCTTATGAATGATATCTGTGCATTTTAACAACTGCTTTTGTCAGGTAAACATTACCAGTTTTTTTCCCGTCTTTAAGAATAGCTTATATACATGTACAGTAAGTTCTGCTATAATGTGACTTGTCATGTTTCTTAAAAAGTCAGTGTTAAAGAAAACTGCACTCTACAAATAATAGGACTTATGGGGAAAATGAGGTTAGGTGCAAATCTCAAAAAATATTACTGGTAGCTAAGATATTTAATTTGTCACAGATGTTAATGAATACATTTTTAATTATAAGCATAAATGGTTTCAATGGTATATAAATGGCACCACTGAAAAACATTAGGATAAGTATTTATGCCAGAGGTGGGCAAAATATGTTCCCAAAGCCTCTGGAGTGCCCCTCACTGGAAAGTGGAGAGACCTCCAATACTTTAAACAGCTAATAACACTTGCTGCACCTTGGAACAAACCTTGGCTTTCCACTGCAAATGCTCCCTTGTCTTCCTTCCCTCCCCCTCACTCATTTCAGTTCAGCTTAAAATCTCATTGCTTAGAAATACCCCCTTCTCCTTGCACCCACCCTCATTTACTCCTGCCTGGCTTAAAATCTCATCCCTTGCAAATGCCCCATCCCCTCCTTCCACCCACTTCACTCACTGTTGCCTGGCTTATGATCCCATGTTCTCCTTCCACCCACCTCACTCACTCCTATCCCAGTTTAAAATCTCATACCTAGCTTACAAATGCCCTCTGCTCCTTCAGTCCATGCCACTTCACTCTCAACTTAAAATGTCATCCCTTACAAAAGTTCCCACTTCTCCTTTTGTCCACCTCACTCACTCCTGCCCCAGCTTAAATTCCATCCCTCACAAACACTCTCACTTACTCCTGTCCCGGCTTAAAATCTTATCCTTTCAAAGATTCCCAGCCCCTCTTTCCATCTACTCACTCCCATCCCAACTTAAAATCTCACCCCTGGTTTGCAAATACTTCTGACTCATCTTTTCATCCAACTCACTCACTCCTGTCCCATCTTAAAATCTCATCCCTGGCTTGCAAATGCTGCTTCCCCTTCTTCCATCCACCTCATTTCAGTCTCTCACTTCTCAAACCCACATGGTTGATGCATTGATTGACTAATTAGGCCATTTCCACACGAGACTGTTATAGTGCTATGATTCCGCTTTCAACATCCTATGGAATCCTGGGGTTTGCAGTTTTGGGAGGGGCCAGCTGGCCCCTCCCAAAACTGCAAACCCCAGGATTCCATAGGATGTTGAAAGTGGAATCATAGCACTATAACAATCTCGTGTGGAAATGGCCTAAGATGATGGGAAGTGGGGTTGCTGCTTAACAGCTGAGATGTTGAAAAGTGTCGATTTTGAATGCTCAAGATGGAATTGCGCTATAGCCAGTTAAGAGTTTGTGCTCTGCAAATGGTATTCCTATATTCACTAATTTTGTTATTGTCAATTCACATTTTAAAAACATGGTTATAGCAAAACTTACTATATGTTTCTTTTTGGATGGGGTTCACCATGTCTAAAATCTCCCCTCCTAGCAGCTATCAAGCCCTGGGAAGGACCCCGGGTACTACTGCTTCAACGTATTAGTGGAAAAAGGAGAGAGAATTCAGACAGTGAACATGCAGCTGTTCTGGGCTCCAAGGGAAAGGGAAAGGAATGTGTACTCCATCTTTGAATGTACTCTTGCTTCCCCGCCCCCCCTCCACACCTATGAATTGAGGCCAGCTGCTTCTTCATCATCTGGATTTCCTCCCTCTTTTTTCCCCACCTCACCTGTATGCATCAGCAGTAGCAGGGCTTCTCTTGGTGTTTGACAATTGACAAAGGGGGACATGGAAGTGTGCAGGTGAAAGTCGTGTATTAAACTCTGCCTGCTCAGTGTAGGATCTTAGCCAATGAATGTTTGTCCAGGTGTATACAATAACTAATAAAGGGGAAAACAGTAGTACAGAGGCACACTGCTGGTCACATGGCAGTTGGCACAATTGTGGGTTTTAAAACTCTCTTAAGGGGAAAAAAGAGGGAGGCAAATGAGATGATGAATATGCAGCTGGCCTCAGTTCATGAGGCAGAGGAACGATGGAAAAGCAACTTTGTGTGTAGTGCTTAATTAGCTATGCCAAAGCCTACAATCTACTTATTCTGAAACAACAATTTAGTAAACTGTAACTATCACAAAACAAATACGGTTATGAATATGGTTCTTAACCTTTCTGTATGGTCAGTTTTTTGAACAATAAAGGCATCTGTTTGGAGAGTTCATATGGGAATATTTAGTTACTAAGAGTGTTCTATGGCTACTGCCCTAAGTGCTTTGGGAGTGAACTTTAGTGCATAGAGTACTCCATACTTTCAAGTGAACATGTGTAGAACTGGGCTGAAAATCTTGCAGTAAATATCCAGCATCTTTGTGGCTTTTTAAAAATTATTCTTGCTTTCAAGATTTCTTCTCCCATAGGTGCAGTAGTTGATCAAGATGCTTTGGTAGAAGCACTCCAAAATGGAGTTATTAGGGCTGCAGCTTTGGATGTGACATACCCTGAACCACTGCCAAGGTAAAATAATATGGAATAAACAGAGATAATATATTTTTCTTGGTCCAGTCATGATTGTGAAAAGTCAACAACAACAGCAGCTGTAACCCCAATAGGCACAATATCTTATATGAGGGACATATCTTGGCTGTGTTGAAAATCCACAGTAAGCTAGGAAGCTGACTCACAAATGAATGGTGTGTTGATCCATGCTCCCAAATTTCTCTTGCTTGTGTGTGATTAGCTTAACAAATCACAAAGCTTTGCTCTATGGGTTGTTAATTCTGATATCTAAATCCAGCAATACATGACTCTCTGGTTTGTTTCTCCATAATGTACCAGAGAAAGAAACCATCAGAAAAAGCCTGTGGATTCTTTTCCTGGCTTTTGCAGGGGGAAATCAAACCAGCATGCCAGCTGTTGATGGGTTCAGACATCATAACAGTAAGTGTGCTTAAGAGCATGACTAGGCAGTGTGTACCAATCCACTGCTCATTCTCAAGGAGTACATTTTACATACAGAATTGGAGAATTGATGGGGGTGTTCAGAAATCAGACATCATTCCAAGCATTCTAAGAGCACCCAGAAGCAAATATTCGTAAGGGTAATTCCCATTTTGATTGGTAGCAACATTGGCACAAGAAATAGAGCTACTGAGATGTCAGAGCTGAGGCATTATAGCTGTTTTGTTGTATGCCTTCAAGTCATTTCTGACATGTGGTGGCCTTAAAGTGAGCCTATCAGTGCATTTCCTTGGCAAGATTTGTTCAGAGGGAGTTACCATTGCCTTCTCTGATGCTGAGAGAGTATGACTTGCCAGCAGGTTTCTGTGACTGAGTGGGGATTTGAACCCTGGTCTCCAGAGTCATAATCCAACACCCAAACCATTACACCACAATAGGTATATGTTGTGTAGTGCTTTGAGCTTTGGACTATAACTCTGGAGACCACTGGGTGACTTTAGGCAAGGCATACTCTCTCATCCCTAAGGAAAGGCAATGGCATCCACCCTCTGAACAAATCTTGCCAAGAAAACCTCATGACAGGTTTGCCTTGTTGTTGTTGTGTGCCTTCAAGTCATTTCTGACTTTTGGAGACCCTAAGGTGAACCTATCATGGGGGTTTTCTGAGGCTTAGAGTGTGTGACATGCCCATGGTCCCCCAGCAGGGAATCGAATCCTGGTCTCCAGGGTCATAGTCCAGTGTTCAAACCAGTACAAAACACTGGGTCTCACAGATTCTCCTTAGGGTTGCCGTAAGTCCGGAATGACGTGAAGGCACACAACAATAATTACAGCTGTACAACCTCTTTAATGGCATGGATCAAAGTATCTCATTAACAGCATAGATCTTCCTCTCTTTACTTCCTCTTATACTTCTGCTTTTGCAACTACTTTCTCACAGAAAGCAATTCCAGTTAATCTGCCTGTGACACAAGACTACTAATTATTCTGCCCTGTCTCTCCCACAGAGACCACTTGCTGTTGAAACTGAAGAATGTCATTATAACTCCTCACATTGGCACTGCTACTGTGCAAGCCCTGCACATGATGACAGAAGAAGCAGTAGAAAATATACTGGCTGTTCTCAATGACCTCCCCATTCCTAGTGAAGTGATCCATAAATGATTTTCACAAGAATATGAATAGTCAGTGGCTGATCAGTAAAAGGACATTAACCTCTAAGTACCAGCACAATATAACAAAAACAACCTGTTCCTATCATGGTTTTCATGTGTGTGCATATTGTGATTAATTTTTTGTAATTAGATTCTTACTGAAAAAGTACTAATAAAGTTTGTTTCAAACCTTCTGATTGTGTACTTTCTGATTCTGTCAGTTCTTCTTCTCTACAAACAGATAGGTGCACATGCTGTTTGTAGAATGAAAAATAGACTAAAAATGGAATTACTCTCAGTAATTCTCAAGAGAACAGGCATACATTGTTTCAATTATAGTTTCGTGATATTCATCTTCAAATAATGCCACAAATGAACATGAGGCTGTGATTGAACACCACTTAAGATTATACTGGATGCTTCTAGAACCTGGAAAATTTACTTATTTTAAACCCAACTCCAACAATCCCATGATTGTTCAAGGGTTCTGGGAGCTGCCGTCCAAAATATAAACTTTTCCAAACTCTGCGTATTTGACATACAGGTTTAGCCTCACTCCTTTTAAAAATGTAAGCCTTCCAAAAAGGGTAATTGTTTTAAATCAATATCCTTCTGACAATGTTTGTTATTCTACTAACACAGGTGAAGCAGATCTTTTTTGGCTGGGAAACAAAACAGATTTGATAAAATTACAGGAACCCACATTCCAGCATTGCGAAATGCCAATGTGAAGGATAGGGTGGGAAGGGCCAAAGCAAAGTAGTTCTGAATTAAATGCAGTTCTTAGTCATTTGGACATTTTCCTAGGAAGCTTATGAAGCACAGCCTATTCTTCCGTATGTCTATTCAGCAGTGAGGCCTGATGCAGCTTTCTTGCATGCAAAGCACCTCTCAGTTTCATGGAACCAATTTTTTTCTTTATTTTTATGAAAGAAATATGTTGCATAGTAGAATACTATTACCTCCGCATCAGAGTATCAACATACAACATATAAAATAGAAAAGAGAAAGATATGAAAGAAAAAGAAAGTACACATCTATATCAAAATTATTAATGCAGAAAGTATAAAAAAGTTGATCAATCGAAAAAGTCATTAGCTGGGAACACTACCAAATAAATAAATAGTTAGTGACTCTCTTCTCAAACAGTAATAAGTGCCCCCTTATAAGCATCTTCACATGAAATAATCCATGTTAAGTTTATCAAGGTCACTACAGCAAAAGTTACTTTAATCATTAAATAGATATAAGGATCAAATAAGTATCTGGACTTAATCCTCAAAAATTGCTATAGATAAATTCCCCCATCTAATTTTCCTGAGAAGGGTTTAAACTTTTCGTTGTCATCTATTTATTGTACTGGCTTATCATTTAATGACATTGTTAGCTTATCAAGTTCTGCCTTTTCATAAAATTTCAAAATCCAGTCATCAATTTCATGGAACAGATTTCTCGCATACAAAGCAATAATTCAGCCCTATGCAAAATATTTTAAGCTCAGGTACCCACATTCCGACAGCCAGTGGTTTGAGCATTGGGCAATGACTCTGGAAACCAGGGTTTGCATCTCTGTTCAGCCATTGAAACCTACTGAGTGACCTTGAGTAAGTCACATTCTCTCAGCCTCAGAGGAAGGCAAAGGCAAACACAAATCTTCTCAAGAAAAAAAAACATCATATGTTTGCCTTAGGGTCACCATAAGTAGGAAATGACTTTGAAGGCACATGACGACGACAACAACAACGACAGCAACAAAACTCTTTCTTAAAGTTTAAATATTCTCATATCCCCAATCAGAAGAAAATTTCAGATGGATGAGGAACCTCACAGTTAACAGATGTTTGGTGCTGTTTTCTGATAATGCTACTTCCCTGAGGTAGAAGACTCTCCTCCGGGGAAGCAGCAGCTACCACGCCTTCTTTTGCATTTTTAGTTTTCTGGGTCAGCATCTTGCCTTCTTGTATGCAAAGGGGTGGCTAAATGTGTTATCAAGCTTCTTGCATCAAGCAAAGAGGTGAATGAGTGAATGGTACATTTTCAAATAGTAATCTGATTATCTAAGAGACTTTACATGCTGCATTATGCCTTTTCTTGGCAAATGAAAAGGCTTAAAAAATAACTTGATTAATCCCACTGTTCAAAGTTCAACATCAAGCATTTTATTCTGAGGGACTCCTTTCATCAACAGAGCTTGTTCAGTTGATCAATGTACATTAATTTTCAAAAAAATTTCCCACAGAAATAGTAACTTTACAGGTAATTGACAGGAATTATAGTAAATGAGTTTCTTTGATTGTCAGGAAAAAACTATCTGCTTTATGTCTTTATGCTATACTAATTACACTATTGTAGATTTGTTCTGGGGGTTTGGTTTGGCTGGTCATAATGAAGCAACAACATACTATTCTAATGCTTTTTAATGTTTTTCTGGAAAACTAGCTGCCTTTTATTTTTTTGCAGATCATGGAAAGCCCAGAACTGCCTGTGTTATTGGTAAATGAAGTAGGTGGAGTACTCGGTGTCTTAGAAGCACACTTGCCATTTCTGAAGAAGCACTTTCACCTTGTCACCATGAAGGACTTCCTTGAGAACAAAGAACGTTTCAGTGCCAAGGTCAAAGCTATTTATGTATGGTGGCATAAACCAGTCATTGACAAAGAACTTTTGGAGAACTTGCCTAATCTGAAAGTGATTGTAAATTCAGGAAAAGGTATGGATCACTTGGATTTGAAACTGATCTCTGGATATGGAGTGAGAATGGCCAGTACTCCCCATGCTGTGTGCAGCAGCACTGCAGATGCTGGCATGGCCCTTCTGCTAACAATTGCTAGAAGACTAGCTGAAGGTAATGTTTGAAATAAGATCCATGTTTCTTCATATTCTTGCACTTGACCCATGGTTCTGAGGGCTGGGATGCTTTGGGGTGCTAGGCTTTACCCACGTTCAGTTTCCTTTGGAAGAAAGTCCCTGGAAGCTCACTGACATTTTGATATTTGAATATCAAATAGATGGAAGCACATCTTGAGCATTTCAAGAACTATTCAAGGGCACTGGCCTGCATGTGACCTCTAGACAGAAGTGGCTTCACAATAAGTGCAGCAGCTCAGCTCTCTGTTGTGTCTCACTCAAAAAATGTAATCTCTTCCCTTTGTTCGTTTTCCAGGTCATATACCAGACCTAGACTGCATCATCATCTGGCCAGTGGTGTGTTGGCCCTATCTCCTTCCCTATTTCTTATTTAAACATTCCATAACAGTCCTGTATCAAGAAGTGATTGTCTTATCATTTCTGACTTACAGCAACCCTAAGGTGAACGTATCACAGGCTTTTCTTGGCAAGATTGATTCAAAAGGGTTTGCCTTTGCCTTCCTTTGAGGCTAAGAGACCTTGACTTGCTCAAGGTCACCCAGTGGGTTTCCACAGCTGAGTGGGGATTCAAACCCTAGTCTCCAGAGTCATAGTTCAGTGTTCAGACCACTACAGCACACTGAACATCGTGTGCTATTTGTGCTGCTTTGTCAAATCCAAGACTAGCCAATAATCTCAAAATGGAAGTAGGCTTCTGTTTATTAGTGTCAAATAAAACTTGTTAGTCTTTCATTGTATCACTTCAGTCTCAGAACTGTTTAGATAATCCAAAGTTATCAATACAAGAAAAAAGTCAATACATAATGTTAAGCACTTCCTACTTTCTGAACAAGACAGCCAGCAGCGTGTAGTGGTTTGAATGTTAGACTAGGACTCTGGGAAACCAGGATTCAAATCCCCATTTGTCCATTGATACCCACTGAGTGGCCTTGGGTAAGTCATGTTCTCTTAGCCTCAGAGGAAGGCAGTGGCAAACACCTCTCTGAACAAATCTTACCAAGAAAATCCTGTAACAGGTTCACTTTAGGCTCAACATAATTTGGACATGTCTTGAAGGCACAAAACAATAGCAGTAAATTTTCTGAATGGAAAGAAGGCCCGATGATCCATTGTGAGGTTTACAGTATGGCTGGAAATCATGCAGCCATCTAGATGCTGTCTGTTTGCACAGGAGAACCAGTAGTGATGAATGCTGGCAGTTGCAATTCAACAGCATCTGGAGGGCTGCAGGATTTCCACCCATGGTTTAAGGCCTGATCCATGTAAATGTCATGGGAAGCAAATCACCCCATGTTCAACAGGGCTGTTCCCAAATAAGATCTGCATAGATTTGCAGCCTTGGTTTCCCTTTGCATTTGTGATGTCTTTTTAACACTGAAAACACGTGGCTTTTATAGCAGGCAGCATAACCACTGCTTCCAGTTCCCTAAAGTAAGAGTGTGTTTCCTGCACGCAGTCTTCCAGACTGGTTATTAATAGGTCTCTCTCCCTCTACTGATATCTAAATTCCAAACCAACATTCTGATCAGTGTCACATTCCAAATGCAAGAGGAACTGTTATCCAATATCAAGAAAATTTTATTTATTAAGTACCATGGCATCCATTAGTTTGTCAGGAAAAGTGGCAAGGATACTTAATAATTCATGCTGATCATTCATACTAATAATTCATATTAATATAGGCAAAAATACTGACCCTGTTTACATAAATTGGACAACTGTAAGTAGGTACAGAAAGTCTAGTGTTGTATATAAATGAAGTCAGTTTAAATTTGTGCATACTTATATATATATAAAACATGAAATTACTGAGTATGTTTTTTCCCATTTTTCTCAACAGGTTTACTCTCCAGTGTGTTATACTTCCATTTCTAATATTTCTAAGAGAAAGATTAGTGTATAATTTCTCCAGTTTCTTCTGTGATTTCAAGGTTACAGTCCTATATCCACACACCTGGGACTGCCCCAGTGAACTCAGTGGAGTTAGCATTTGAGTGGACATTGCACTGTGGTGCTGCAGTCCTAAATTTACTTTTAGCTGATCTGGGCAGTACTTACCTGCAAGCAAATGTTCATGCAATAATGCTGTAATGTTCTTATGCCTGCTGAAAAATCTATGAGTGGTTTAAAATAAACTTTTTCATCTAATACTAAGGGAGGCTAGATCACAAGCAGAATAAAGGCTAACTGTAGAATCTGTGTTGCTTCAGGGCTGGCTATAAACTATTTTGCCTCAATATTTGATGAAAAGGGGTCTTCTGAAACCACTCACAACATTTTGTGTTCTGGAAGTAAATAGAAAACCGTGCATCCTAATGTTGCCCATTGCTAGCAGTGGGGGGTTGAATACAACCAAAGCAGAAGACTCATGCTACTATACAATACTGCCACTTACTTTTAAGTCAGTTCCAGATTATTGCCTTCTGAGATTTCACTCTTAAGTGTATTGTGTATCCTATGCCTTCCAATCAGGGTTGCGTTCCTCTGTCCCCTGTTATCAGAGTGGCATGGTTAATGTTCCCCATGACTCCATCTGACCCCACTACTTTGACAAGGTATTCTGGAGGTCATGAGCAATGAACATCACCAGGTGGGTTCTTCACCAAGACCTTACCACCTCTGGTTATCAGAACTGATCTGGAACAATATTTTAAACTGAAAAAAGCCCATTGTAGTAAATTCTTAGAACTTAAGTCCTGTACCTATACTCTTCATTTACCCAGATAGATGGAAAGTCCTAGAATTAGCTAATAAGTTTTTTTCCCATAGATCTTTCTGTGATAGCATTCCATTTTCCTTCAGGTATAGGCTGTGTCATATATTTTTTTAAAATTCAGTTACTATATTACAACAATATTTTGTGTATTGCAGAATGTTCCTGGCATTTACTGAGATTTTATGGAGCATGAGCTCTGATACGTTGAAAGGCAAATTCAAAATGTTAAGAAAGAAGGATTAGTTGAGGAAGACAGTTATTTCAGTTGTATCAAACAGATGATGATACATTTGTATATTATCTTATTGTTTCTCCAGTTTGTGCAGAGAGAAAGGGAATAAATCTAGAGAAAAGTATATGTTTATTATTTTTTTCCAAGCAAGAACAGCCTTCTTTTCCAAGGAAAAAGTTTTCAGAATGGCTTACATAAAAACAAGACCATTTCTGCCCTTGTGTTACAGCCTAAAAAGGCACGAAACAAAAGGAAGGAGGGGGAGGGGGAAAAAAGAAAGCAATAAAATGTGGTTCATACAGTCCATTTACTCCTACCTGGTTCCTCCTGCAAACAGAAGCAGCTAAATTAACCAAGAATGGATATCCGACTGTGTTATCTAAATGAGGGCTTCTGGCTTGTACCTGCCAAACTTTGGTTTGTGATTCTGGATTGTGGAAGAGTTGCAACAAGATGGGAGTCTCAGTTTGTATAACAGTGTAAAGTTTTCAATTTCTGGGTATTTTTACTACTTCCGCTGGCAGGAGCAACTAAATGGGATTAAATGGACTGTATACACCAGTATGCAGCCTTTTCATGGTAAGCCATGGTTCTCCAGAATTCTGCACTGATGTGTTTGAAGTCATAGCTGTATACAGTCTTTACCAAAATGTGTAGTACAACTGGTCTGATGTTTTTCCAGAGTTCTACTTTTGTTTGTGAACTATTCCTTTCCCAATTTCTGATTTCTTTATTGCTTAGGTTGTCAGATTGCTGTTTCCCCTGATACTAAGTACTTCTCTAATAATTGGCTGGGAGATGATGTCACAGGAGCTACTCTGGGTATCATTGGAATGGGCAACATTGGCTACAAAATTGCTCAAAGAGCCAAAGCTTTTGAGATGAAAATTCTTTATCACAACAGGAACAGAAGGTAAAAATGTGTCTTCATATATGTTTGGAATAATGTTTACATGATGATAAACAAAAGATTTCAAGTAATATTATGAAGCTGACAAAACTGGACATACTGTCTCTATCCAGACTAAATTAAGTCAAGAACTATGGAATCTGTAAGCATGTTTCCTGTCTTCTTGTTTGGTGTTCTTCACCAAACTGTTGTTCTTGGGTAGTTCAGTTTTGCCACCACTGTGGCATATCCCTGGAGGTTCTCCTTTCTGTTTGTTTGCATGGCAGTAAATGAAAGAAGCTGGTGTTTGTTTGCTTTTTAATTATTTAATTTTATACTAATTCAACAAACAAGGACAACAATAAACTATAGATTACAATAATACAGAAAGATACTAGACAAGGAAAAAAACAGCTGAACAACTGAAATACTGTGATGTTACCTTTCTATATCCAGTGTAGAGGTCATTATGGCTTACCAATCCTTTTCTTTTTCAAATCTTAGTTCTTCTCTGGATTCCATTCTCATTGCAAGTACATTTATTTGAAAAGGTATCTTGCCAAAAATAAGGAATTTGTCCTGTTTCTCCTGTATTTGTATTTACATACTGAATAAATAGGTACCAACCTATCCCAAAATGTATCATCTATCCTGTTTTCTCTTATTAATTTAACAATGACTGTTAATTTTTCCATTAAAGCTACATGCCAAACTCTATATCACTATTTGTTCATACATAAATCTTTTGTAGTCTGCCAACAACACGTAATTTCTCCTCTGACTGCTATCAACAGCACATTTATGAGTTCCTTATTTTTTAAAATATTCATTATCATTTTTAAAGACTGAAAATAATAGCTTTTCATAAAAAGTCACTGTCTGTCCTACTATTTACACAATGAAGCTAATGACATCTGACTAAAACTTCTTATCTTTTTGCATGAGGAAGATGCCAATCTTGAGGCAGTTGTAAGGACTGGATAAAACTACAATGTAGGGCTGGACTATACGAGAAGGTGGAGTTCTCTTTACCCTTCCAGAGCTACTTTCTGCCTTTAGCCACTCTCTGCCTCTAGTTCTCCCTCTTGATGGCTTCCAGTTTACTTCTTGTAGAATCTTTGTAATAGAGATCATTATCTTGCCTAATTGCTGTGTCATATTTAGGGAAGTTTGCTATCTACTGACTGAATGATACCATACTCAGTGCTTCTCATAAGCTATCAGCTGCCAGTCTCTGGAGAGTTTTCTGGAAGGGAAGAAACAGTTATAGCCAATGCGTGCAAATATAGTACTGGTCCCTGGCTTATTGGAGAGAAAAAAAGTGCTAGTTCCTGACATGATAATTTAAGTAACACTACAATAGACTACAGATCTGTTTTAGTGAACTCATTTGTCACTTGGTAAATGAAGATGGTACTGCAATTACTGACACATTTAGATCAATTAAAACTTATGTGCTTTAAACATATAATAATGCTGACATGTATTTGCCAGGCTTTCCTTAATGTTCCTGCTACATTTCTGGTGTCTAGGTTTCAGGATCTTAGAGCTTTGGCAGGAAACATACACACAACACTATCTTTTATGAAGAGGGGTAGCTAACTGGCCCTTTAAATTATTTGGGTCTACACCTGCTGTTAGCCATAGGCAGCATAGCCAGTGATGAAGGATTATGGAAACTGCAATCCAAAATCATCTGGAGGGCTACTGTTCTCCACTTAGTTATAGAAGGAATGTGCAGCTGTCTTCAGCACAGTTCCAAGTTCTACTGAATGTGGCATCACTGTTATATTTCTATCAGGAAAACAGATGAAGAACTACTTGTTGGTGCCTGCTATTGTCCTAAGATAGAAGACTTGCTCCAGGAGTCTGATTTTGTCATGGTGGTTGTCAGTCTAACATCTCAGACATACAAACTGATTGGGAAGAAAGAACTGAAGCTGATGAAACCCACAGCTAGTCTCATAAATATATCTAGAGGTAGGTCACAAATATATCTTGAGGTAGGTCAATGTTTTAAAGCATTTCTTTGAACTAATGCTAAGTCCTCAACTTTCAAAGAAAAAAGTCTTGTTGACCAATGCAATATAATCAGCTATGGTTTACAACTGTTAGTGCTTTTTAAATCCTTGTGTTACCCTGACTTCTGGGGGTCCCTTGGGGGACACCGTGATTCGCTCCAAAAATGCAAAGATTGGGGAAATTAGCGGAGCACTTGGCTGTAGCCAAACGAGGGGCAGGGTAACCCAGCAGGATCTTTTACCCAATTTTTACAGGGTCAAACCAAGCGAAAAGCCAGACAAATGTACCAATAACTGGATTTTATTAATAAATGTGTTTTCATGTATCAACACACTCAATCATGCATACAAGGCCTATTGAGAAAGGAAAGAGGTGAAAATTGATAGGGGATTCAGTGGAGAGAGTGTAAAGGCGGTGATACTGCACCTATCCTGAAGTCTTCAATCTGGGAAGCGGCAAGAAGAATGGAGCTCAGCAAAGAGAAGAGGCTGAGGGGATCACTCAACTAACAGAGTGCCAGTCTGCTAGTGTGGCGGGAAGTTCTCCAAAGAGACCCTCAAAAACTGGGACTACTTATAGGGCAAAACGTCAAGAACCTCAAGGGCAGGCCCACTCCTGGGAAGAACAATGGCCAAAATAAAAGGAGAAATGCTGCACAATAGCAACTTGGTAGTTTGCATGATTAGTTTATGCAGGTGGACTTTGCAGTGTAGGGTTTACTAACATCGGAGTTGCTCAACCTGGAGAAAACTCAATAATCCACTCAAGTTGGCCATTCCTTGGCTGAGGACCCTTTGTCCGTGTGGACGTGTTTAGCCTGAGGTCTCGTAGGGGAACGTGACTGGGGATTTTCCTGGCCTGACCTATTTTCAATTGTTCGACCTCTTTGTCTACGTACCCATTCGGGCAACCTCTCTGGCATGGTGGGCATATTTGATATCAAATTTATAGTCCCCAGGATAGGGTATGCCAGTGGGGTAACACTTTCCCTGTTGGGAAGGCTGACAGGCAGGAAATTGATTAATAAATACTTTTAATTAATGAACAATACAGTTTGTTTTACTTGAATTCCCCCCCTTTTTTTTAAATTTTAAAGCTTTTGTGTTCTGTTCTTATATTTCATAAGATTTGTTTTATAAACTGCTCAGAAAGGTTCATCTGTTGGGTGGCAAAGAAATGTAGTATTACATCCATTGTGCGTTGGAACAAATAGTTGGAGGTGGAGAGTAACAAACATGTTGAATACAGACTACATTTCCCAGAATCTTCCAGTCAGCATGGCCAATGGGCATGCAAACCTGGGGAATTCTGGGAGTTGTAGTCAAAAAGAAAACTTAGGCTCTGTTTGGATGTATATACTTATAATATATTATCTATAAATCCACAAGGTCATACTCTATCATTTTCATATAGGTCCAGTTATAGACCAAGATATACTTGTGGAAGCCCTTCAGACTGGTGGCATTAAGGGTGCAGCCATGGATGTTACTTATCCTGAACCACTGCCCAGGTAAACAGTTGTTCATTTATGTGGAAATGTGGAGATGCACACCTACACATTTCAAAGTCTGCAGAAAAGCTGTGGAAGTTCAGTTTGATATCTCTCCTGTTCTGTTACACTGATTAGCATTTTCTCACATCCATTATAGGCAAACTCAGTGGACTGAGACACACATTAAGAGCTAATGTTTTGGCTGCTCCCTCCACATTCCAAGGATCAGAACAGACAGTTGTCAAAATTCTTCACATATGCGTGTATTGATAACTGTGTAATGGAAGTAAACATTTTGCAAGGAGATGACTACATAGACGAGAAACAAGGGACACAGGAGTTCTTGGCATGTACTATGAAGAGAAGTTTAGTGGAAATGCATTGGGAGATAGCAGGCTGGAGTTTGAGTTATCTGGGACTCTCCAATGTGTTTGTATTCATTGCACCTGTTCTGTGGTCATAATGGTATGGTGATACTGTGGCCAGAATCAGCCTTTGAGTGACCACAGTTCCAGTTAAGAACCCTTCCTCTTCACTTTGCTGCTAATTTCTTCTTTTTAAAAAATTCTAGTCTGGGTAGTATAAAGCTGACACAGCAAATAATAAATATTGTCAAGACAAATAAAAAAAACCCCTGGATCTTGGAATGTTTGCTGTTTAAAAAGTAACTCATTGTCCTTATTCATTGCAGAGTTCTAAAAGGAACTTCTTACAGTTTCATTATGTGGAGGGAAAAAAAACTCAGACCTTAAGACAGACAAGTGTGGAAAAGTGTGGAAAACTGCTGCCAAACTATCTCTAAAAATGCCTGTGAAAAGAAACTTTTCCTAGAAAGCATTGCTTATTTCACTGGTAAAATCAAGGCATTCTAATTTGTATTAGTATTCCATCCTCTTTCACTCTTACAAACTGACATTAAAATAGATTTAATTGGCACTGTTACGACTTAGATATACAAGCTACTCAACACTATGCAGTCTGTTTTTCTCTGTTTCTTTTTGTTTATGCAACATTTATGAACCTTCACAGTGTTCTGTATCTTGCATATAGCAGGTGGTAACAATGCCAATTAAATACATGTCAATTCCAGATTGTAAGACAACAAAATGTAGAAAGTCAAAAGGGAATAAATACTTCTGCAGGGCAATGTATTACTTTTGGAATGTGACTTTATTCCACCCTCATTACCAAAACCAGAAAGTAACTTATTACAGGAAGCAACACTATTTTTAACTAATTGCTCTCATACTTTGGCTAGAATCCTTCAAATGGCTATAGGTATTTTTCCTTAATATATTTGGATGACATTCGCTACCTAATTTTATCTTTTTGTATTCTCTTTGTTTCAGAGATCACCCACTGTTAAGATTAAAGAATGTTATCATAACTCCTCACCTTGGTGCCAAAACATCAAAAACTGCCTTTATGATAACAGAAGAAGCAGTAGCAAATATACTGGCTGCTCTTAATGGTCTCCCAATGCCCAGTGAAGTGTTCTCTGACTAAGCATGCTGGAAGTCACCACATAATAAAGAATTATCCTGTAATTTTCTCTAGTGTAATAAGGATATTGATTCTCATAAGAGTTTCAGTCTGGATCTCACAGGTTTAGGCCTACTTTAATTAGCCTCTGAAAACAAAGCTCCTTTACAAAGTCTTTTTATGCCTGACCAGCCCCCCTTTGTCCCCTTGTCCTTTGCGTAGCTGGAAGTTTTTTAGTTGAATCAGCACTGGGAAAAGGTGAAAAAGGGCTGGAGAAATCCAACTGTTTGGTACTTGGTTGCTGCAGTATGTCTGCAGTAAACAGTGCAATAAAGCTTCCTGGGAAAGAACAGGATTCTTCTCAGCCAGTCCTACTGCAGCTGTGTGTGCCTGCCTACTTAATTCCAAAATCCCTCATTGATCATTTCTGAACAAAGAGAAACAGAGAGAAAAGGGGAGAGCAGAGAAGCCTGCCTCACCAGCTCACCCAGCATATTAAAAATGCATAAGTCTATAAGTTTTTCCACCAACATAGAAATCATAACAAAAGTGAAAGCTAGAAAAAAGAAAAAAAGTCATGCTGGATGCATTTTGGAAGAAGCTTTTAAGTGAACTTTAGAAGATTCAAAATGTCTTTGTTCATATGTGCATCACTTATGTGAACTGGCTGTTTCATTTCACACATGCATATTCCTAGTTTTAACAGAAAAAAAATATGCTGAAACATGTTCAACCTCTCTTCTTTCCATGTTATTTCTGCCTCTGATAAATGTTCAGGAACATATTTTCTTCCTTAGCTGAGGTACGCTTGTACTTACAGTACTCATCCTTCTGAAGATACAAAATGAACCATTGCTGGTTGCATATATATTAATTTCTTAACATACCAGGCATGTTCTTTGATACAATTTTGCACTCTTAAATTTCAAACAATGCTCACTAGTTGTTTGTAATAATAATAATTGTGAAACTGGTTACTGTTGAATTATTTCTTATGTAATAAATTTGTTTCAAAGTCTGCAAATAAGTGACTTCATAATAATTTGAGACCGAACAGAGATTTAATACTCAAGTGCCATCAATCTAAGAAGTATTCCAAGTATAAGGAATATCCTGAGAATATGCCTGCCTGCCATTTCAAAGTTACCTGCTTTCACTGTGGGAGCAAACACACATTGTGACCCTATGGGCTGCATCTGCTATTGGTCAGTAGACCAGAAGCCATACCACAGACATCTACACACACAGACAGGCAGATAAACACTAGGAGTTAAAGCACAGGGTACTTCTGAAAATATGCTTAGTTCAGGAATTAGTACCAGAAGCAAGTCCATAGGGGGGTTTTTTTACAATTTTTTTAAATCACACCTTATTTTGCCCCAAGTTCTTTTTAGTAACTGCTCAGGGAAGCAGTTTTATTTGTTGCTATTGTCAGGGAATTAAAAGTCACAAGATCAAATCACAAGATCAAGCTAGTAGATCCCACACTAATTTGTCATCGTGAGCTTACACGTACCTATTTCTTCAAAAACAGGAGGGAGTATTACCAGTTGTGTAGGGCTGGGGGCGGGGGGACAGTTTGCCCCAGGCAGCAATGTTTTTGTGGTGTCCCAGCCCATGGCCACACCTCCATGCACAGTGGCCATGCCCCTCGCACCGTAGTCCCACCCCTCCCAACCCCCCTCCCCACACCCCAAGCTCTGCCACTGGGTGTTACCTTCATCACATATTCATGATAGACTTCCTAGAGCCATTAGGCAAGTTGAAGCAACTGCCTCAGAGGGTAGATTTAATTTTTTTATTACTGTATTTTTATTAACAGCACTGGGGAGAAATGCATATGGGACTTCCTGCTTTGTATGCCAAAGTAATTTCTGGTTTGTAAACTGTGCATCCTGACTTTGCTGGATGTGAATGGCAGCTGGTTAGTTCCATGTTGGTGGGTCAGTGAATCCACTCTAGGTTTTAGTCCAAGCTTTGAAGGAACTATCCAATGTACTGAAACTGATCTATTCCCTTAAAAGAGTTCAGAACCTTGGATAGCTCATTTAAAGTCCAGAATAAAATTCAGAGCACATTCACCACTCTATTATCACAGAATCCACCAGCTGCCACTGCTGTCCTGTTTAAGGTTGGCAAACCTAAAGAAGAATGTTCCTACACTCAGCAGAAACTGGCAAGGGAAACCTAAGCCAGTCCCAGCGCTTACACTGGGTTACAATTGGAAACAGAAGTGTGGTCCATGCAGTCCTAGTCTAAATGGGAAAAGTCAGTCCTGAGTATAGTCTAAAGACAAGAAGAGAGTTGCCAGAAAAATTAGTTGAAAAGTACATCCTGAAGATCAGCAATCCACAAAGCCAAAGATGCCACACAAGGAAGTGTTGGAGCTGTTTGTCTGCAGCAATCAAACAGGCTGGGTTGACCTAATTTATAACCAGCATCAAACGAGCCCAGCTGGCCTCACTAGCTCAGCATTTTCTTTCCAAAATGAAGCAGGGCGTTTCATGACCCTTTGCTTCTGGTATTTTAATTTATGACACTCTATGAGGTGAAGTATCCCTGTATTATCTTCCTGATCTGCAGCTGTTGCTTGGTGAGAGGCTAGATTCTGTTTCTGTCCTTGCCATGACAGGACAGCCAAGCCTTCTCTGGCTCCCTCTGAGGCCTCTTATCTTGGCATTCTTCTTCCTTCCCTTTGGCTAATGCAGCCTCCTCCAGGTAATATCAGGTAGCAAAATATCTTGCATGGTCTCTGGCTCTGTAAGAGAAGAGATAATGGCTTAGATGCCCATTGTTCCAATTTAGCACGGTTCTTCCTCTTTTTTTTCAAAATTATTTTTATTATTTTCATTTAAATTGTAATATAAATTAGCAAACTTAGTAACACAAATTAAAATTGCAGTTCGAGCACATTCAGAAATATATCATATTAGGGTATGAAACAGTAGTATGTCCATTGGAGAAAATAGAAATAAATATTCGCTATCTACATGACAATGACACATGTGACATGTTCCATGGGGAGGGGAAGAGAAAAAGGGAGGGGAAGGATAGGAGGATATAGAAAAGCAAGACAAAATGACAAAGAAAACCACAACTACCACAATGGATTTGACTTCACATGCTGTCTGTGTCACAGATTGGGCCAATTTCAAATCTTATATATACCCAAAAAAGTTCCGTTTAGTTTTCATATCAATGTAATCTTGAAATACTCTAGAGTTAGTTACTTGTTAATTCTTCATTGTTTATTCATTATCATCCTTCTGTCCCTTCATACCAATTATGTATTAACCCTCAATTAGTTAAATCATATTCTAGTCAAAACTACCTATTATAATAATACCATGCATAAATAAGTTCCATTTCCACGGTATATTCTGTTTTCACACTTTCTGTTCCTTATCTCCAGTAATGAACTTTTCCTCATTTTTTTGTGTGTGAAACCACTTTTTACATAATTGTACACACTTAGTACCTACACATTATTTTACGTTACCCTCTGCAAATAATCTGTAAATGGCTGCCATGTTTGGAGAAATGTATGATCTGGTTTGTTTTCTAACAAATAGGTTAGTTTATCTATTTCTATCTCCTCTATACCTTTCTCCAACCACTCCCCTCTAGATGGGATGGATACCTTAGCAAGGGTCTTCTTTAGTTTGTGGACAGACCAGCCTACAGTTGTTAACCACATCAGTGGGGACAAAATGAAGAGAACTTTAGCGATCTAACTGTGATTGGAAAACTGTAGCAGAAAAAAGTTTGGTGCTATTTTTCCCTCCCTTCAAGCCTGTCATTGCCACTGCACTGTTTGACCTAGGACACACAGTTCAGGTTTCACTGAGACCATGGAGGTCTGCGTTCAAATCCTTCACTCAGCTATCAGCCTTATGGTTGATCTTGGACCAGTAACATATTTCACTGCCTCATCTACTTCAGAGGGTTAGTAAGAGGCTAGAAACTGCCCTGAGCTTCTTGGAGGAAACATGAGATACAAATCGAAATAATACAATTCCTAGATAAAGAAGAGCTGTAATATATTTGCTATTTTCATTGCCTTTTAATCTAAGATCAACCACATTTCATACAGCTGCTGACTACCCAAAGCTGTTCCTTTGTTGAAATCACCTGAGAAAGGGGTTCTGTGATAGCTTCTAACTACTATTTATCTGCAATATAAGCATGCAAGATTTGCTCCATCAGATCCTCCTACTTGAAAATGACACTTTCTCAG
The DNA here is from genome assembly GCA_948474755.1 of Ctenosaura bakeri. Classification (NCBI taxonomy): domain Eukaryota; kingdom Metazoa; phylum Chordata; class Lepidosauria; order Squamata; family Iguanidae; genus Ctenosaura; species Ctenosaura bakeri. The sequence goes on along the minus strand of CAOLHI010002381.1, from coordinate 45,644 downwards.
GGCGGGAACAAAGTCCTCTCTGTCAACTCCTTCCGGGGCCTGAAAAATCGAGGGCTTAAAAAGCCCTTTGGGGCCTCTCCCAAACATTATTTGCATGCGCCGGAGCGCCAACGTGGGAAGGGAAGTGAGAAACCAGGGAGGCAAACTTATTCTCTTCTGCAGCGGCCAGCTGAAAAAGGTAAACAACATGCTTGTCTCGGACGACTGCAACTCGTACGTTCTACCAACTGCTTGATGTCCGCGTATCTCCAAAAACAAAACACAATTTAATGTTTGTTTTCCTTGCTTTTATCGCATTGTCTTTGGCAGCTTAACCGCGAAGGAATTGCTGAGATTAAGCTCTCTCAAAACGAACAGCCCAGAGCCTATGCGCTTTTACGCAGACCTCTGTTTCTCAGCCCAATCGGATTTCTCTCTCCAGAAATTGTGTTTTTAGTTGCAGACCCGATTGCCATTTGTAGGGCTGAGAAACCGACTCCAACCTATACGATTGATTAGGCAAATCGGGAGGGGATGAGATGCAGGGGGACCCCCTGGGGTTTGCTGTCTTTTTCGAAGGAAGGGGCCAGTTGTTCCTTCTTGTAACTACAATATATTGTGACAGAAAGACCAGTTCCTGCAGAGCTAAAACAGGAGTGGGCAGGAACGCTGGGACTGCTTTTAAGGGGTGGGTGAGTGTCAACGGAGACAGGGAAGTTGTTGTTAGTTTGCTGGGGAGGGAAAATTACTTTGTCCATCAAATTTCTTCCATCAAATTACTTTTTCCATCAAACACCCTTAAATGTGAAGAGTTAGAAGTGCCCTCCCTGTATTTAGTGCAGCTTACTCCCAGATGAGTGTGCATAGGAGAGATTGCAAACTGCTGTTATTATTCCTAGAAGAGCTTGGCAAGAACAGTTGTCTTAATATTAATTCTTGCTGTTTGATCATTTCGTGCACTTCTGGTTGATAATTCACTCAGTCCAGTTTTGCCGGATTATTGACAGTTCAACCCATCCTAGTCTAGTCTGGGGTGATTTTGAACACCCTCCCCCTGTTGCCAGGTCCATGAGGGTGAAGTGGAATGGAATTGAATAGGCTACATGGAGTTGTAATACTTATGTTTTATGTTTAATTAGGGGAGAGGTACTGTTCCATCCAATTCATGTTGGTTCCTGAAAGCAAGAGGACAAATTAAAGTTTAATTGCAGGCCAGGGAAAAATCTACTATAAGGGTCCAAAGGTCTATTCTTGCATATAGCCAGGATGAAGTTACAAAATGCTGGTACTCTGAGAGTATTTATTGCAAGTTGTAGTTTTCCTCATATCTATCTTAATTATAATAACCAAATATAAATGCTTCTGAATGGACCTGGAATCTCTTCTAAAATTCCTTCATCTGGTCTTCCCAAGCCTTTATGGCTTGAAACTTTTCTCTGCCTAACCATCCTCCCTCTTTTTATCATTAACTAATTTGTTGCTTCTGTCAAGCTTCAGCATGAATACAAATTTCTGAGTCACCTATTTTCAAACTTTGAAACAAATTTCTTGTCTGTAAGCAAAGTTTCACCGTTATTTATAAACCCAGTTTCTGTCACCTTTTGATCCTACCAAAAGCAGGCAGCTTGCTACACTTTAGGAAAGAGAGTATTAAAAACCAAAGCAAAACAGTTTAAACAAAAAACAAAGTTAGGAAGTTCGTACTAAATGTGGTGTCTGTGCATGTATATAGCTCATGGATGTGCTGATCTTAGCACAATAACAGTTTGATAAAATGAAGATTCAGAGGCAAAATAGTTCTCTATTTAATGAAAAAGCAGGCAGTACTTAGCAGCAACAATTAGGAGACAATGGATTTGATGAGAAAGAAAGTAAATATTCCATCCCACTCTTCATGCAAAATCAAACTGCACTGTAGATGTGTTACCCAGTCCTATGCATCTTAGAAATAAGTTCCCTTGAGTTCCACTCTCATCAAGTAACTTAAAAAGTTTGGGATTGTAATTAATAATTTGTACCCTTGCCTTTCTTCTTCCTGTGTGTGTGTGTGTATGTGTGTGTATGTAAGCGTTCAATCACCTATCAATTTAGGATGACCCCATTAATTTCATAGGGTTTTCTTAGGCAAAGAATATTCAGAAGTGGTTCTGCTAGTTCCTTCCTTCTTACAGCACGTGATATTCAGTGGCAGGGTCTCATCTAAGTACTAACCAGAGCTAATGGTGCTTAGCTTCCATGATCAGACAGGATCTGATATCCTTAGGGTATTTAGTCCCCTACCTCTGTACAAAATACTTTGATAAAATTTCACTTGAAGAAGGCTGCAATAACACAAAGGCCAGAGTTCATCAGATCAACTTATTTATCCAGATCAAACCAAATTTTGGAATCATTGTTTTAGTTAACTATGACCATGATAAGGAATACAGTATGGGTCCAATTATTCTTAAGAAAAATTCAAAGGGAGTGAGGTGACAGCTGCCTTGGGTTAAATTGCACTTTATGTTAACCATTTGGTCAAAGTTTGGAACATGTTTTTCTGTATATTTAATCAGCTTTTCTTGTTCCTATTTGCAATCTATTTGTGTCAATACACAAGTGGTTCAGCTTGGAAATGTTACTTTTTTGCAGTATAATTCCCAGAATCTTCCAGCTTGTGGAAACTGTACTTCCTTAGTCTAAATATTTATTTTATTTAATTATTTAAAGCATTTGTATCCAACTCTTCAGCCAAAAAGGCTTCCAGAGTGGCTTACATACTGTTAATTGGACAATTAACTGATCAGTGGTGATGAAGTAGGGCTGTCTGTCATTACCTGAGATGAAGAAGATGGTGACTCAGGGTAGTTGAATGTTTCTTTAACCCTGGCAATGGGAGCGTGTCCTCCATCATGCTTGAAGACAAGGGGCTAGCTTATAGGGCACAAGGCAAGCCATGCTGGACACTGGTCTCATCTGGTCTTGCTGCCACATCTCAAAACTTGCTGTGTGAGGTATGTGCCTTGCTTTACCTAACAGTAGGGCTGACCTCATAGCATAGAGTTTCTGGGGGTAGAAGAAGCTATGAGCATTAATAGACCTTTTCATTTTGATTTTTTTTCTCTGAGTCTTACTGAGTTCAATTGGACTTACTCTCAGATAAGCATGGATACAGTTGGAGCCTCCAGTTCTTAGTCTTAAGCATGTTAAGTAGAAGTCATACTTAGATCTTCCTTATATCAAGGTTAAACCTGTTAATGACAATGAATGAGACATAATATAATTTGAAGCATAGTGTTGCTATCTTCACATGAAGGTTTTTTTTTAATGATTTGTATTTTTTAACAGAGCATGGAAGAACAGGAGCATCCATATACACTAATAAGTGTTATAGGAGGCCCAGATGGAGTATACGAAGACCACATGGAGTTTCTGGAGAAGCATCTGAAGCTCATCACCATGAAGCAATTTCTTGAAAACAAGGAAGCTCTTAGTCAGAAAATCAAAGCAGTATTTATGTGGATCCAAAAGCCAGTGGTTAACAGGGAGCTTCTACAGGCCTTGCCTAACTTAAAGGTGATTGCAAGTGCTGGTGTTGGATTGGATCACCTGGACCTAAAGCTGATTTTCAGCTTTGGTGTGAAAGTAGCTAACACTCCATTTGCAGTTACCAATGCTACAGCAGACCTGGGAATAGCTCTGATGCTAGCTTCTGCTAGGAGAATTGTGGAAGGTACAACATAGTCTCCTAATTACTGTTTTAATAGTTATCTTACATATGAATTTGCTAGATCACATAGAAAACAGAATTTATTAAATCAGCCAGGCAGTATAAAACATCTCCCACAAGATCTAGCCTAGAATGTACTCCCAGTCTTTAAAAGCTGTTGGAACTTCACTATTATCTTTGGATTGTACATATGCTACAGTACCTAATTACACAAGCCTATCATTAAGAGTGGTCATGTGTAGACATCTGTACCTGAAAATATCTAAATATCTATGGGTTGAACAACAGCTGGTTTCAGTAGTGAAAACATGACCAAACCTCTTTTACATGCAGATTGTGATGCACTAAAAGTAGATAATGAATAATCATGGCTGTAATTGTGCACTGAAGATACACTGACATGGGTACTATTTCAAAGCTCACATGGCTTTGTTATTGGAAGAACCACATAGTTGTATTTATTGTTATTTATAAAACCATTTTATACCACTTTATGACCTTAACAAGAACCCCCCAAGGCAGTTTGTTAAAATTTCAATATACTTGAAAAGAGAGTATAATAAATAAAAGCATCTTTACTTCTCATTGAAAAGATATAGAACCAGTCTAACATATTTAGTTGAAGAGCATTCCACAGGTGTGGTCTTGTCACTGAAATGTCTCCATCCCAACAGTTGAAATTTCCTAGTAGCAAAATTCAGAGCAATGCTCCAAAGATAACTATAGCTGATGGGCAGGTGCTTGTGAGAGGAGAGAATCTTTTATAAATTTGTATCGTACCCTATATCATGGGATCTCAGGGTGGCATGTAGTAAAAACAATTTAAACAATTCCAATTTTAAAACAATACAATAATTTAAGCAGACTAACATATATTAAACAACTTAACAAATTAAAGCATCTTAAAAGGTTAAAATAGTTGAAACCATGTGCATGTATATTTTGGAGAAAGTAGATCAGACTCCAAAACTTACTTAGAGCTATGTTTTGGCTTGGCAATGGAAAGAAACTTACACAAGTGCTAACTGGACCTCTGAAATATCATAGAAGTGACAATCCAAAATTGCCACACTTCTCTGTTGCTGATTTGCAGTACAGATAATGACCACTACCTTAAAGTGGATTCAGAGGTAAATGTTGAACCATAGGAATTTAGAGAAAGTGATTGGCACAGTGATTTTTTTGTGGTAAAGCTTTCTGCAAGCTTGATATCCAGTCCAGAATTGGTTACATAATGTCACATTTTCATAGAGTCATATTGTTGGAAGTGGTCCCATAGGTTATCAAGTCCAACCTGCCGCTCAGTGCGAGAAATTAAGCTAGAGCATCTGCATCAGGTACTGTCCAACCTCTGGAGTCCAGAGAAAGAGGCTCCAACACCTCTCTGAGTAATTGGGTCCATTGTCAAACTTCTCTTACGATCAAGAAGTTCTTTCTAATGTTCAACCAAACCCTACCCTCCAATAACATAAAACCACTAGGTTTGGTCCTACCCTTTGGTACATCAGCGAATAAACCTGCACTCTCTTCTCCATGACAGCTGTTCAGAGTGCCACCACTTAATCTCTTCTTCACCAGGCTGAACATGCCCAACTCCTTCGACCTTTCTTCATATGCTTCTTATCTTCCTTGCTGCTCTTCTCCGAACCTGATCCAACTATATTCCTTTCCAAATGAGGCATCCAGAACTGAACTTCAGATGAGGCCTGACTAGCACAGAATATAGTGGGACTATTACTTCCCTCAGCTTGGAATCTATGCTTCCATTAACGTAGGCCTTAGCCTTCTTTATTGCATCATCAGACTGCTGGATCATGTTCAACTTACGATCAGTAACCCCAGGTCCTTTTCACAATTACTGCTGCTAAGTCAGGTATCCTTCATACTATGAATGTGGATTTGATTTTTGTGGCCTAAATGTAGAATTTTGCATTTGTTTCAGTTGAATTTCATCCATTTCTTTCAGTCCAATTTCTAGTTTATCAAGATCTGTTTGAATTCTGTTCCTGTCTTCCAACTTGTTAGCCAACTCTACCAGTTTTTGTGTCATCCCCAAAACTGAGAAGGATTCTCACTAACCCATCATCTAGGTCATTGACAAGAATATTGAAGAGTGTCAGCCCCAAGATAGAACCCTCCAGCACTCTACCTGAGACTTTCCTCCAGTCTGAAGTGCATCCATTGATGGTGGCTCTTTAAAAATAGTTTTCCAACCAATTTTGGCATGCAGAGCTGGGAAAACAGAGTTGTGTCTCACCCCCCAACAATTTTTGGTAGTTTCAGCACATGCTTTAGATCAAAGTTCCACATTCAGTAGAATCATGGTATCACTTAAGAGTGCAGGTAAATTATATCTAAGTGTTGTCCTACAGGGAACTCCTTGAAATTTCAGACCTGTCTCTAGATTTTATGTGAAGTTCAAAGGCCCCTTCATGTGAAAAGAGTATTGATTTCCTTCGATGATCTCTCATGGCAGGATAGGAGATTAATTCAGGCACTGAATGAAGCAAAGCAAGTCAATACAACCCAATTTGAAAAAAATTACCTTTGAATGATGGGGATGATCCATCCCAGAAGATCACAGTCCCAATTTAAGATGGTATAAACTCATTTTCCTCCAGTGTAGGATCTCACTACTGAGCATTTCAACTTCATATCATTTAAGTCATACAAATGCAGGAATCACTGCATTGAGCATACCTTTGTTTATTTCAATTTCTAGGTCATCAGATTGCAGTTTCTCCTGATACGAAATATTTTAAGGGTGACTGGCTGGGTGAAGAAGTAACTGGTGCTACACTGGGGATCATTGGAATGGGCACCATAGGTTATAAAGTGGCCCAGAGAGCCAAAGCATTTGAAATGAAAATCCTTTATCATAACAGGAAGCGGAGGTAAATCTCTTCTTTGATCAGCTTGATATTACACTGAAATCGATCTCACTGTGTATGTTTCTAAACTGATTTTACTTTCCTGCTAACTTCAACATTAATTACTTCACTTCTCTTGCACACATACATCCCTTGCAAGTTAACTATAACTGCCTTTTCTTGGTCTGTCAGGAATGTGAACTTCAAAAGTTGCAGAGTTACTGCTATTTGATCCCCACTTCCACAAACATGATTCAAGGACAGCTGTTACCTGGGCTGTTACCAGAGCCCTGGTGGTGCAGTGGTTAAATGCCGGTACTGCAGCCACAACATTGTGAGTTTGATCCTGCAGGGCTCCAGGTTGACTCTGTCAGAAAAGGCAGGGGGGCATGCTGTGGAAGCTAGCATGACCCACAGTTTAGCCGTCCTTGAAAGCAAGGAAAAACTTCTTAAGTCCCATAAAGCTGCCAGTAAATGAGGCCACTCGGTATAGTCTAAAACTACTCAGTTTATTGAAGAGCAAAGCTTGGAATACATGTTCAGCAAAAAAATTAAGTAAAATCCATGTCTCCAACAGCAGTAAGGGAAAAACAGCATACAGAAATACAAAGAGAATGCAGAAAGAGGAATGAAGAGAGCTGCCTGTTTCTCAGGCAGTTCCTTAAGTAGACACATGTCAACAGCTTACATACTGTGGGAGTAGGAATTTTTCCAGACATAGCAATACATGTTATGGGAAGCAGAAGCTTATTATGAGAACACAAGCTGGAGAGGCTCTCTCAGCCTCTTATCAGATCTGCTGGCTGGGAACTGCCAGGCTCCTGCACTTGCTATAGCAGCGGAGTAAACAAGAACAGTTAACCCTTAATCACTGAAATAGACAGAGCCATTTGGGGCAGTGAATGTCAACAGGCTCAGCCTTCCGTCCTTCCATAGGTCACTAAAATGAGTACCCAGCTTGTTGGGGGCAATTTAGCTTAATAATAATAATAAAAAAATTATTTCTATCCCGCCTCTCCACATGGATCAAGGCGGCGAACAACATGAAATATATTACACATTAAAATACATCAAAAGACATTAAAAACATACCCAATCCTCCCCACCCACCAACCCACCTAAACCAACCCCTTAAAACACACAACAACTAACATTTCATCAATTAACTATTAGCAAAGCAGCAAGACAATTAATGGGAGGCGATGGAAATGCCAGTCTTGGAAGGCCTGTCAGAAGAGATCAGTCTTGACTGCTTTTTTAAAGCAGTCAAGACTGGTAATATGCCGGGTAATAAGCCCTCCCTAAGCATTGTAAACTGCTTAGGGAGGGCTTAGCACTGATAAGCAGTATAGAAATGTAACTGCTATTGCTAACTGCTATATTAGGAATTGCTGGAGACTCAGGTTGTTTAAGTAATATTTGTGTTTATCTATGAATATACAATAAAAGTATAAATCAGAGAGTGAAAGTCTCAAATCATGCCTTTAGCTGCACAAGTTTTGTGTGTGTAACGAGAGTGCAATAAAGCCAAATTTTGAAAGTAATATAACTTAAACAAACATGTTGCTTTCCAGGTACCTGTAAAGGGAATTTTTAGGCATTTTTCAAGTGTTATGCCATTCTCTCATTAATCACAAGGACATTCAGAAATTAGAAAAGCAATGAGTAATGCCACAGCCTGCCTTCATACTGTAACAAACAATGGCATATGAAGTTTGGTATAACTGATATAAGGAGCCAGCATGATATAGTCATTTGAGTGTTAGACTATGACCCTGGAGAATAGGGTTCAGTTGCCTGCTCAGCCATGTAAACCCACTGAGTGACCTAGGATGCGTTACCCATTCTCAGCCCCAGAAAACACCATGATAGGGGTCATCATAAGTCAAAAATGACTTAAAGGCACACAACAGCAACAACAACTGATATGCAGATAATACTTAGTTCTCTCTGTCCTTTCAGTGTACGTGCTGTTGAAATCCTGAATCTCACCCAGTGGTTTCTCATGGATATTAAACTGTAGCCAAAGCATTGTTTATGTTGAAACTTTAACTAGAGCTAAATGTTTGTTTCTTACAGAAAAGAGGCAGATGAACAGGCCGTTGGTGCTCTTTATTGCCACAAAATGGAAGACTTACTCCGACAATCTGATTTTGTGATGCTGGTTGTCAGTTTAACACCTCAAACGTGCAAGCTGATTGAGGAAAAGGAGCTAAAGCTCATGAAACCTACTGCTACTCTAATCAACATCTGTAGAGGTAGAGTACAAAACTGCTTTGGTAGTCATTATAACCACATTTTCATTCATTGCGATGAACCTATAGCAACTGTGAACTGAGCACTAAAATCTGGCTTGGAAAGATGGTCAAAACCTAACACATTCGATTCTGAACATACTTAGGGTACTATATAAAGATCTGCCAGTTGAATTGCTGTAACAGGGTTGAGAATTGTATGGCCCTCTAAGTATTGCTGAACTGCAGCTCTCAGCAACCCTAGCTAGCAAAGCCAGTGATAAGAATCCTGGGATTACAGTTTGCCAACATCTGGAAGGCTGCACAGTTCTCATCCCTAGTCTACAAATTCCTTGGAAGCCCCATAACAACAGTGGAATGAAGATATGTATTCTGGGAGAATGCCACCAATACACAGAACTGATCTATCACTAGTCATGAAAGACCAACAAATTGTTAGCTATTTAACTTTTTATTATTTTATTTCTACTGCTGTTACCCTGTGTTTTGGGGGGTCCCGGGAGGGGTGCCCAGATTGCCAATTAAAATACCAAATTGGGGAAATTTAGCTGGAGCAATATTTTGGCTAGCGAGAGGCAGGGTAACTTTGCAAGGATCTTAAAACCCAGTGTCTACGGCTTCAGGTCAGGGAACAGGCACACAAGTTTTAAAGTAACCAAAAATAACAGTTTTATTGAAAAACAACAGAAAATAAATAACACGCACATGCTAACTAACTGGGAAACAGAATTAGAGAGCTTAAGGTTAGGCAATACGACACCTGGTCTTGTTGTCCTGGAGAAATGGAGAGACGGGGTTCAGAAGAAGAAAGCTCAGCGTGGCTTGCTGAGGGGAGTTTCCTTAGAAGGCCAGCGGCAGGGCAGGATAGCAATCCAAGGTAGTCTGAAGACTGAGGAGTTTTAATAGGGGAGTTCGTGCCTCTCGGCTATGGCAAGCCAGGTGAGAACAAAAGGAGTTTTGGCACTGGACAAAGGATTGAGAAAGGTCCAATCTAACACGATGAGCTTAGCTAATATGTAAATGCCTTGTTTACTGGGCTGGCTCTGCTGAGAGCCATGCAGCTATTGTGAAGTTTGCACGTGGAAGTTCCCTGAAGCTGGGAGCAAAGCTTAGGTTGCTGGCCTCAAAAGAGTCTGGAATGTGAAGGCAATTAGCGGCCACACTCATGTCCATGCTTGTCCAGAGAACTTGCAAACACGTGGAGTGACGTGACTGAAAGGAGGTCCAGCTAAGGCCGAATTAGATGATATCAAAGTGATATCAGGGGGCCCCCACCCGGGGTGCCATGCCAGAGATTACACTGCCATGGAAAGAGAGAGAGGAAATTGTGAGATTTGTGGAAATTTCTACCTTAAGTGTCAAAATAACTTGGGTTGGATATAGCTGTCATTCAACTTGACTTGGAGGAAAGCAGTATTTTATTACCCTTCCCCAGACAGCAAAATTTCTTGGTCCAGCCCATCAGGTATACCACTGAGGCACTCTAGTGTGGAGGGATAACTGAGGAAATTGAAGCTGGGATGTTGATCAGCAGGGCTGACCTTGCTTATTTGGGCTGGTCTAACAGGCTGATGGCTGGGGGTGAAACAGGTAGGGATTGATCTCAAGGGGAAAAAGCTTGTGTACAGAGTGCTGGGGTCCTGGATCTTTCAGTTCTTTCTGCAGGTCTTCCTGGCTTCTCTCAGGTGCTATGTGCATGTTGCCTGTACCACTGGGACTGACGTGTTGGGTATTCTGTGATGTTGCCATGCATGTTATCATGGGTGGGATGCTTTTGTCATGACTGTGCCTGCTGATTGGCTGCCATGGTTTAGCACCCTCTGTTTTTGGATAGTCCTGGGATTGGTGGACAGAGGCTCTGTTGCCAAGATCACAGGGGGTGTGAATGGTCATTAAAAAAAATCTATCTTCCTTTTACCACTTACTTTTCTTGAGCAGGATATGTGTTGGATATGGTGGCAATTCTGTCAGTGTAGTGACCTGGTTTAATTACAATGTAGAATTGTTCTGCCAGTTTCATGGATAGGCTTTAGTAAGGAAGTCACCATATTGATGCTACAGAAAGAAAGTATGGATATACTTAACCATTGTTTGTGTGTGTGTGTTTGTGTGCTTGCATGTGTATAAGCATGTAATGATCATTCGTTTGAAATTCACTTGCAAATATGAGCAATATTAGCATGTGCTTTGAAGCATTTCTGATAAGACCTGTGGGAACATGCTGATTCCATTGAAGACTGCAAGTAATCATCAGCTGTCACTTTTCAGATCAGCGTGGATACACAAAAATCCTATCTGCTTCTTTTGGTAGAAAAGTCCTGGCACTTCATGAAGCTTGAGAACCTTCTGTGGTGTGGTAGCTGCACTTAAATAGGGGGATCACTTTAGATATGGTGAACCTAGATGGGCCAAATATGGCAAGAGCTGGGAATACATGGGTATCCACATGTTGTTGGCCTGCACACTCCAGCAACCCTAGGCTGCATAGTGGTGAGCAAAGATGACATCTGGGCAGCCACATATTCCCCACCCCTGAGATATTGGACATCAGTTGTGGTTTGGTGAAAATTTGTTAGCAGAATTGTAAAGTTTTTATTTTTTATTTTGCAGTTAAGGAATCCATATTGTTCAGGGAAATTATTCTGTTTTTAATATAGGTCAAGTGGTTGATCAAGATGCCCTAGTTAATGCACTCCAGAAGGGAGTTATTAAGGCTGCAGCCTTGGATGTGACGTATCCTGAGCCATTACCAAGGTAAAAATTGTCCAGTGTTAAATTTTTAAGTAGCATTACAATCTGTTTTGGTCTATGAATGTTTTGGCTCTGCTATCATGTCTTTGGCATAATCTATCCTAAAATATCTATCTTGACTTACTTCTAGTACATCTAATTCATCTCAGCTCAGAGTTATTTTAAGATTAGATAGCTTGCCATTTATTCCAAAATGACACAAATGTGGTTGGTTGTTCTGGGATTACTTTTGGCTAAATTGAGTAAGTTGTGTAATGCAGTATGTTAATGTGACACTGTGAAACATCAATTGATCTAAATAAGCAAGTTAAGCAAGTATTAAAATCTATGATGTACAGACAGTATTTATGTACTTTATTTTTTTTAGTAAACTCTGAATTTAGTATTTCAAGATCCCTCAAGTTCTTCTTTGAACACATATCTCTGATCTTAAGCTCCTTAAGCAACTACAGAATCACAGTGAGATTCATAAATGCTGACTGTAAAAAGAACTCTGGGCAAGAAAAATCTTTCTATTTAAAGCACACACACACACATATATATGAATTATTTTCTTTATTTTCTTTATTTATTCAATTTATGTCCTGCCTTTCTCCCAGCAGAGGATCCAGAGTGGCTTACAATATGGATTAAGACAAAGTACAGCTAAATAACTTACAAGAAAAAGTTAAAAATCATGTCTGATGTTGTGGATCTTTACAATGTGATGTCAAACGATATTGTTTGACACTGTTGTTATTGTTTTAGAATTGGAGGAAGTATAATTATTTACTTTCCAGAGAGGGATGTTTGTGAGCACAATATTTACCATAGATTTCATTGTTGAACTTTTTCTAAAAGAAGAGCTTTAGATGAGGACAGAAACCATTAGGAGGAAATGGTTAAATCTAAAGGTGTAACCCTGTTTACAGGTTGCAAGTGGAATCCAGTGTATTTGGCTTACCTGGAACTAAATCCATTAAACATAAGGAGAGCTCTTTCCTGTAAAACTGATGAACTGAACAGGATTAGATGGTTGTGCATAGGACTATGCTCAAAATTTGCTAGACAATCAAAGCCTGTATTTTATTTCAGCTCTTCCACACCACTAGCGATATATCACATAGGGAGCAGGACAGCCAGTAGGATTATGCTGTAGAATTTACTTGGAGTGGAAGTTATAAAAGCATCCCTTAATTTACTGATGTCTTGTTATTTCATGATTGACTATCAATTGGCTTTAAATTCTCCCCCCCAACTTTCAGAACTGAAATAGTGTAATATGCTTCACTAAGATTTTGTGAAAATCTCTGATGTCCTTTTCTTCCCCTCCAGAGACCATCCTTTGCTATGTTTAAAGAATGTGATTATAACACCTCATATTGGAAGTGCAACTTCAAAAACCCGCTTCTTGATGATGAAAAACATGGTTGAAAGTATCCTAGCTGCTGTAAATGATCTTCCCGTTCCTAATGAAGTACAGGGGTAGCATGTCCTACCTGTGTTGCTAGAGAAATACAGTCACCTGTCTGTGCTTCATAAGAAAATAATGTACTGATTTTTCTTTTCATTGGGTAATATAATTTCTTGAATCACATTTCTTAAATATGTAAAAAAAATAACGAATAAACAGGCTTTTTTGTTTGTTCCTTTTAATGTATTCTTCAGATTATTCTATAGAGGTTTGTTAAATGGGATAGAAAATCAATTTGGAATGTAGAAGTTGATAAATTTATTGTCATTTGTCACTTTAAAACCTTGTGCATAAGAGCTCTAGTGCTAGGAACCAGAGTATCAAAAAATGTGCTGCTAAGCACTTCAAGTATTATCCCTCAGTATCCATACATACATTTTGAACTTTTAAAATTAACCTTTTTTTTGTTGATTACAGCTTCCAGACTCCCTTAGCTAGCATGCGGTAGTCTAGATGTTGTAATTTTAAAAAGTGCCCAATGTCTATATTTGTGTGGCTGCTGTCTGTGAAACGTGATACATTCTTTTGCAGTTGTAGTAATCCCTCTACATTCGCTAGGGTTAGGGGCACAGGACCCCCGTGAAAGTGAAAAAACTGTGAATAACCCAAACCATATTTAACACAAAAAACATAAAAAAGAATATGATCACCATATTCAACCCACCATGGATTCTTTTGAGGCATCAGGGTTCTTTCACAAGGCAGAAGTGACTGGCTGGTGGGGCTTACTGCCACCTCTACTGCTGCCCCACACCATTTTCAATAGGGACTTACAAGCCTCATTCACAGTTTCTCAGTCTCATGAGACTTGCAGTCCCTATTAAAAATGGCATAGGGATGCAGCAGAGGTGACAGCAAATAATCCGTGAATAATCAAATCTGCAAAAGTTAAACTCACAAATGTGGAGGGCTGACTGTATAAACATTCAGAAGGTGTATGCTACATGGGAAGCAAGTAATGGTATCTTGGATCAGCTTCCACAGAGTCCATCCACAGCCAAATGATCAGCCTTTTCTTTGTAATTCTATTAACTAAAATTGTGCTTACTTAAAATAAAAAACTAACAATACCAAGATTTCATTAGATAGGCTTACATTAATGGTGCTTCATGTTTAACAGAGGAAAAGAATCTTAGACAGTGAATTCACAGTGAAATATGAGCAGCAAAAATAGGCCCACAGTAATTCTATTTCTCTTTTAAAGCAGAGTTTGAAATATATTTCTGGCGTATCCGTATAAGAGCAAGAAACAGTAATCAATTATTTAGAAATCTGCTAGTATTGTACTGTAAAGAAGAGTCACGTTACTCCCTTCAGGCAGCAATTTGAAGTGTATTGAAAGGGCAGCAAGTTGTTAATTATTCAGTTTATTATTGTACTTGACTACTAGAGGAGTGGAGAACCAGTGTGCTGTAGTGGTTTGAGCACTGGACTTTGACCCTGGAGATCAGGGTTCACTTGCCCATTCAGTCATGGAAACCCACTGGGTGACTTTGGGTGCATCAAACAGCCCGAGAAAACCCATGATAGGGCTGCCATAAGTTGAAAACAACTTGAAGACACACAACAACAAACTAGAGGACAGAAGAACCTGTGGCGGGTTATTTTGATGATTTTGGCCCAGATGTCAAAATACTTTGACCAGCCCTGGTACAATGCACTTAGATTTGGCATCATTTGCTACTGTGCCTCAGCAAGTCTTGAGACTCCCACTACAGAAATACAGGACTTTGAATCCATTTTAATTGCCACGCCTGTCTCTCTATGGAATCGTAACATTTGTAGCTTGCTGAAGCATTAGCACTTTCTGAAAGAGAATTCTAGATTATTCACAAAAGTCCTAGGATTTCACAGTACAAAACCAAAGCAGTTCATATTGTCTCAAAGTGTTACACAGTATAAACATACAGTCTCGAGAGCTTTTGACACCTGCCCATCTCCCCTTTCCTCTGTCTAGCTCAGAGCTTTCCAAACTTTCCATGTTGGTGACACACTTTTTGGACATGTATCATTTTGCAATACAGTAATTCAGTTTTACTAGCAAACCAGAGATTAAACAGTGTGAAAGGCGCACGCACACACACACACCGATCCTGGTTTGCTGCCAGTTGCCCTTGCCGACAGAAGACCCTACTGAGGGCGGTGGCAGCAGGAGGAAAGGCAGCCTCTCTTCTTGATCTTAGCTGGCTGCCGTCACCCTCGCTGAGGAAAGATCCCAAGGAAAGACTCCTTCGCCAAGGAGGGCAGCAGCAGGAGCAGGAAAGGCAGGCCACTGCAGTGGTGGCAGCTGGAGAGGCTTGGGTGGGGGGGTCTTTCTCATCCAGGGGAGGTAACACACCTACACACTTCAGGCGATTCACTAACGTGTCACAACATGCCGTTTGGAAAGGCTTGGTCTAGCTGAATATATTTTAATAGCATTGGCACCTTGTCCAGTTGCAGCAACATGACTGCAGTAAACAATGCAATATATGACATTTGAACTGGAAAATTGGAATTGTTCTTTAACCCAATCTACTGTAGCTGTGTGTGTTTACCTACAGCAAACAAAGTGAACACCTCTGAAATCCATCACTGAGTATGTCTGGGCAGCATAACAGAGAGAAAAGGGGAGAACAGGTAAGCCTATCCACCCAGATCCCCCTCCCCGCCGCATGTTTTTTAAAAAACCTGTAAAGCTGTAAGTTTGGTCACCAAAATGGAAATCATAAGAAAAGTGGAAGTGTAAACTTTCAAGTCTGTAAATTGAACCTGTTACTTAGCTTAAGCGACGTCATTTTTGCATTCAGGAAACCATGCCTGTAGTTCTGAGACCTGGAGAATGTGTTGTGTCCATTGTTCTTGTAACAGGAAAGCTGCTAATTAGCTCCAGACATAACCCTTATGCGAGGGTTACCTGACCTGGTGGTTTCATTTCAGATGTATATATTATTAATTTTTATTTAAAATTATGGTATAGGAACATATCCTTTCCATGTTATTGCTGCCTCTGATACCAAATTTTCTGTTAAAGGTGTATTGCCAAGAAATGCATCTGCTTCAATAATTGAAATACACCTGTAATTGCATAGTTTAAAAGAGAAAGACAAGTTGTGGAACATAATATTTATCTCCCTTTGAAAGCTGAAATGGACACTTGATGAACAATCCACTTGGGAAATGTAAATAGGTTGGATAAAAGGGACAAGCCTTTTCCCCTTCTGCAAAAATATATTATTGAGATAGCTATAAATGGTGATATCTGTTCATCCCATTTAGTCTTAAGAATATATTACCACATCAAAAACTAGCAAGTTTACTATGCCATAAACTTTTTGTGGCCTAGCTGTAGCTTTAAGAGGTAGATGGCAGGCAGAATTTCAACAGGCAGAGATAATGCTCCATTTCCTGTTATGTGCCTTCAAGTCCTACTTACAATGATCCTAAGGCAAACCTATCATGGGCTTTTCTTGGCAAGATTTGTTCAGACCGGTGTTACCATTGCCTTCCTCTGGGCCTTTCCGCTCTACACTGTTGTAGCGCTATCATTCCACTTTCATCTTGTGGAATTCTGAGGTTTGTAGTTTACTGAGGCCAAAGACTTCTCTGGCTGAGGCCATTCCCACACTATAGTGCGATTATTCCACTTTCAACATCCTAGGGAATCCTGGGCCAGCCCCTCCGTAACCTGCAACCCCAGGATTCCCTAGGATGTTGAAAGTGGAATAATTGCGCTATATGAGTCTAGTGCGGAAATGACCTGAGAATTCTAAAGGCACCTCCCTAAACTGCAATCCCCAGGATTCCCTAGGATGTTGAAAGTGGAATAATAGCAGTATAGCAGGCCAGTGCGGAAATGGCACTGCCTCTTATCTCCTTTCTTCTGCCTTTCCACTCACAGTATTCTCCACACTAGCTGGTTATGGCGCTATGATTCCGCTTTCAACATCCTATGGAATCCTGGGGTTTGCAGTTTAGGGAGAGGCCGTCGGACCCCTCCCTAAACTGCAAACCCCAGGATTCCATAGGATGTTGCAAGTGGAATAATAGCGCTACAACCAGCTAGTGTGGAAACGGAGTATATCAAGGTACCAGTTAGCATGCGATTCTTTCTCCTACCCTTTCTGACCTCCCTTCAGTATTGAAAGGCAAAGGAAAGCGCTGCAGTCTGATCATGAAAGGAAACTCTCAGTGAGCGAGACTCCTGAGCATTCATCAGATAGTTCCTCTGAAGTAAGACCGACGTGCTCCAGGTGTGGGTTCAGGTTTTGGCCTTTATCCTATTTACTCGAGAGTCAACTGAATCGAATCCAGCGGAATAAACAAGCAACCTGTAAGCAACTTTGAGTCCCAATCTTGGGGGAGGGGGGAATCGAGGCAGTGAAGCTGTACAATTAGCCACTATCATCCGCTCTTGTGCTTCTTCATTCTCAGAAAATGTTTTAATTGAAAACGTGAATTTTCCGTACTAGACTGTTATAGTGCTATGATTCCACTTTCAACATCCTATAATCCTCTTTCAACATCCTATGGAATCCTTGGAAGCCCCTCCCTAAACTGCAAACCCTAGGATTCCATAGGATGTTGAAAGTGGAATAATAGCAGTATAGCAGGCCAGTGCGGAAATGGCCACTGCCTCTTATCTCCTTTCCTCTACCTTTCCACTCACAGGCCATTTCCACACTATATTGTCATTGTGTTATTATTCCACTTTCAATATCCTGTGGAATTCTGGGGTTTGTAGTTTACTGAGGCCCAAGAGCTCTGTGGCTGAGAATTCTAAATGCCCCTCCCTACACTGCAAATCCCAGGATTCCATAGGATGTTGAAAGTGGAATAATAGCACTATAACAGGCTAGTGCGGAAACGGCCTAGGTTATCCTTTGCCGTTGTTGGTCGCCTTGGGACCTTTTCTCGGTACAAGGCCGAATATATATATATTCTAATTTTAAAAAACCGGGCTGGCGGCTTTCCCAGAGCCAGAAGGGAGGCCAAAATTAACAGGGGGGAAAAATGCCGGATGGCCACTAGGGGCGCTGTGGGAGCGCCTTCCTGCAAGGAAGAGGAAGAGCGCCACGGCTTCCCGGCAGGGGCTCTAGAACTTGGGGAGCGAGGATCTCCCTCGCTCGATGGGGAGCCTTCGAAAGGCTGCCGCCGCTGCAGCTACCAATGGAGCACCTGGGTCTCGCGGGACAGGACGGGCTGCAGGCTGGTGGTGGTGGCGGCGGCCGCAGGAGGAGCCGCGGCGGCGGCGGTGGCCCGCTTTCGGCGGCGGCGGCGAAGGCCTGCCCCTGGCCCTGCCCGAGTGCCCCAGCTGCCGGGCTCTGCACGGCTCCAGTGTCCTTTGCGGCTCCAAGAACCTGCTCCAGAAATTCCTCTCTAAAAAAAAGTAAGCAAGTGTACTCTCTCTTCTCCCTCCGATGCAGGGACCCGGGCGGTTTCCGCACGAGGCTGTTCTAGCGCGATGATCCCACTTTCAACATCCTCTGGAATCCTGGGGTTTGCAGTTTTCGGGAGGGGCCGGCCGGGTCCCCGCATGGGAGGGAGGCGTCCACGAGGGCGAGGACCTCGCGAGCGGTGACTGGAACTTGGGCCATTTCCGCACTAGCCTGTTATAGCGCGATGATTCCACTTTCAACATCCTCTGGAATCCTGGGGTTCGCGGTTTCGGGAGGGGTCGGCCGGCCCCTCCCGAAACCGCAAACCCCAGGATTCCAGAGGATGTTGAAAGTGGAATCATCGCGCTAGAACAGGCTAGTGCGGAAAGGGCCTTAGAGTGGAAGTGCTTTGCTTTCGCTTTGGGGCTTTAAAGGGTCAGTGGCAAGAGTCTTGTGGACAGTCACTGGCCATTTCCGCACTAGCCTGTTATAGCGCGATGATTCCACTTGCAACATCCTCTGGAATCCTGGGGTTTGCACTTTAGGGAGGGGCTAGTGCGGAGATGGCCACTGATTTGCAAGGCTTTTCTTAACCTCTACCTATGATAAAGGTCTTTTTAGGCCATTTCCGCACTAGCCTGTTATAGCGCTATCATTCCACTTTCAACCTCCTGTGGAATTCTGGGGGTTGGAGTTTCCTGAGGCCAAAGAGCTCTCTGGCTGAGAATGCTAAAGGCCCCTCCCTCAACTGCAAACCCCAGGATTCCAGAGGAGGTTGAAAGTGGAATAATAGCACTGTAACGATGTAGTGCAGAAATGGTCATAGAAAGCTCAGTGGTTGTTCACTCAGCACTCAGGAGGAGCCAGCCATGTAGGAGGTGTAAACCTGGTCAGGCCACTCCTGAGAACGCTTGTGGACCTGAATGGCAGATTTCCTTTTCTTGCTGGGCAGTGTTGCAGTAAAACTGGGGCTCCCCAGGTCCTTGGGATCTTTTGGTTAGCAGAAATTGATGCCTTCTCACAACTTTCTTAGACTTTTCTGTTGTCCAAGGGAACTGAGAGGGGCCGATTGCCTCAGCAACAGTGTTTTGCTGTGAGCAATCCCTGTTCTAATATGCAAAGTATTTTAGGATAACATGGTGATAAATTGGCAATTAGTATCTATTAGCTCTACAAAAGACCTGCTCTCATTGATTAAAAACTGTTAGAACTCAAATGGTGATACAGATGAACATTGCTGTCTACATTTTGGGATACTTCTTAGGGCTGCGGCTATACAGGCAGTCGTAATGAGCGATCATAGAATCATAGAAATGTAGAGTTGGAAGAGACCCCAGGGGCCATCCAGTCCAACCCCCTGCCATGCAGGAACACCCTCAAAGCACTCCCGACAGATGGCCATCAAGCCTCTGCTTAAAAACCTTCATTCTAAGGTTCTCTTTTGCAAAGGAAGAAGTTTTGGTATGAAAGTCCTGCACTGAGCTCTCACCTGGTAAGACCATTGAATTCAAAGCATTCCTCTTACTCTGTCAGCGATTTGCACTTCAAAAGGTTTACCATTACACTGCTGCGGTTGGGACAGACTAACAACCCTGCTTTGTCTCCATCCCCACAGCAGACGATTTCGTGAAGGAGAGCACTTTACAACACAATCCTGTATATACTTACTCAGAAGTAAGCCCCACTGAATTATCCTAAACATGCTACATAATCAGGTTGCAGTCTTACATTTCAAGCCTTTGTAAGGTTGCAGTCTTACATTTTTCAAGCCTTTGCATGTTTACATTAGTGTAGGATCCAGTGAGTTCAGTGGCCCTTGTTTCCAGGTAAATATTCCATTGCATATGTTGGTTATATTGCAAATTACTGTTGTTTGAAAAATTTGCAGCCAACTAACTGGTGCATGTTACTCATCATTACTTGGGTTGGACTGAACCCTGTTACTTAGAATGAAGACAAAAACCATAAACAATTTGCATTTTGGCTAAATTACTTTCCTCTAATATCACACTTTTAACAAAGACAAAATAAATTGTTTGAGAATCATATTGTACTTAACTAAAATGTAGGGAGTTTTCTCAGATGGATACAGGTATCCTGAATGTATGAGAACTTAGTATTAGCAAAAGTATTGTAGGTTTAGGGTAAATGAATATTATATGTCCAGGTGAGAATAAATAATAACTTATAAGTTTCATTTTGCAAGAAAACAGCTAGCATATATTGATAGTTAACTACAGATAAATGCAGTTCTGAATATAATTATTCAGATTTAGACTGAATATTCCTAATAGGTGTTTGGCAGTACAAGCTGTCTCAGGAGGGGATGGGTTTGCTTTCACAGTTCTCTTTCACCAGAAATATTTAAGCAAAGGCTACATTGCTATATGTTCTAAAATAATATTCAGTATGGATTTTATAGAGCAAAGGCATACACATATAAAATGCTGTTAGTTTATTTTTTTCAACTCATAAATGAATAATTTAAATATATATTCCTCTTTTGCAAAGGAAGAAGTTTTGGTACGAAAGTCCTACACTGAGCTCTCACCTGGTAAGACCTTTGAATTCGAAGCATTCCTCTTACTCTGTCAGTGAATTGTTGCTGATCTCTGAAGCATGCATAAAGTTCCTTTTTGTAGATATATTGCACCAATGTATTTTCTAAGGTTATTTAAAAAAAAATCCTAAACAAGGAGGATCATCATCATAGTCATCCAAATTGCTACTCAAGAAGGCTTACAAATTAAAATAAATGCAACACAATTACAAAATACAAAAGATCAACATTAAAAGAGGATTAAACTATTAGTGCTACAAATAATTCTAAATACGTAATTAAGATGTTAAAAAGCACTTTTTTAAAAAGCCGATACAATTTATATGATACAGCACACTCTTAAAGGCTTTTCCATTAAAAACCTTCAGTTCTCAAAAGCTTATTAGATTTTTTTTTAAAAAAAAAAAGTCTTTGCCAACTTGATAGAAGGGTCTGTTCTAGCCTCTCTATGAAGGAAGTTCCAGAGCCTAGGGGCAGCCACTGAGAAGACTCTATCGCAATTGCTACAAATTGTTACTGTGAAGCTTGTGAGATTTTAAAATATTTTATATAAAATATTAGTCCCTGTGTTCTGAATTAGCTAAAACAGTATAACCTGGTTTTTAATACATGATGTCCTTTGACACACAGTAAAAGCATTTTAAAAGTGAATAGTTTATTCTGTATATAATCCTTTCACATTTTCATTAGCAAGTGAGGTAGAATGGGGATGAGACCACAATAATGGAGATAGTACTGTTGATACACAGTGAATTTGAAAAGGTATGCAGAAAATTTGAATTAAATTTGAATTAAAATATTTAATGTCTCAGTCTGTTTCAGGCTGTAAAACCTTTGTTCAGAGGAAAAATTGCACATATTAAGCATCTGTTAAAATTGTTTGAAAAGCATTGCAATATCAGCACTTTAAATAAGCATGCTGCAAACGTTCATACTTGTATTCAAATCATGCAGTTCTTTTAACTTTGTTTGCCCAAACCTCCTCTGGCTCCTGTTCTATTGAGGGCATTTTTGATGTGTGTTGTATCAGAGGTCAACATAGTTGAATTTTTTTTTCTTCCTGTGGAGAGGCAAAATCTGTTCATAAATACATATCTTTGTGTACCTTGGGGCTGTAAAAAACTTGGCCCTTCAGATTTTTGCTTACATGGTCCCTGTGTGAGAATATTGTGAATTAAAGAGGGATATTTGGAGGGGCAAATACTCCTTGCTCTTGGTATATTTTTTTAAAGTCCTCTTTGTGATAGGGCAAGAATGTTCAGTTGGTTACCTGTGAGGCTCTTGCAGCCTGTGAAGTGATTGTGATGTGATGACTGCTTTTAATGAACCATTTTCTTGCTCTTGGATACTGTGGTTGCCAGTTTTTAAAGAATATTTTATATTTGGGTTCCACGCATTTTGGCTTGGGTTAGTTTACCTTTTTGTTTTCCCAAGTCCTCTTTGCTTTGTAAAGAATACAGAAAATGGGTTTGATTTTGTTTCTATTGTGAGAGAATTTTTGCAGAATGCAGAAGCAGTGTGAGAGATTTGTACTGGTTCAACTTTTTGCAAAAGTGTCCCCCTCAACAGGAATCAAGACCCAGCCTTTTCCACCCTGGCATGCCTTAGGGAGAGGAACACAATCTTGTCTCACCCTTGCAAGTCTTTGGAGAAGGCAAGGCACAGTGTGTGAATCTTCCTTCCCTCTTTTCCTTTCCTAATGAAGCAAGAATAACTTGAGCCACAGTTTATATTTGCACTGAAGCTCTTCAAGAGATAAAGCTCAAGCTGGTTATGCTGAATAACTTGTGTGTGGTAGTAGTGGTGAGAACAATTCATGTTTCATTTCTTGTTCAGCTTTTGTAGAAGACAAAGCTGGAAATCTCCTCATTTTCCTTTATTCTCTGCAGTTCATGGGAGATTCTAGGGTAAAGACACTTGCCATTGGCAAGTTGGTGAGCTTTTCTGAGCATTTCCTAATACTGAAACTTTTCCTTCCACTTATCTCTATGCTAAGAGTTGCATTATCTTAATTATTTTGTATTGGTTGGAGTGCTGTTAAAAACTTATGAGAGGAGGGATAGTAAATGAAAAGGTGAGAGTCAAACTGGATTTCAAAACACAAGCTTTCTCCTTCTCGTGAAGTTGGTCATGCCTGAGATACCATTTTTTCTTCTTCTGTGATTTCTTTGTTTTAAAGATGCAGAAGCCATCCAGTTTGGCAAGTGTATTAAAGCTTGCTCCACCAAAGGTTAAGAACGAAGACAGCATACGGAAAAAGGTGCTGAATGGCCTATTATTTAAAGCTGTGAGAGATGTGCTGAGTACTTGTGATGCTGGCCAGGAAGTTTATGACCTCAGTGTGGAACTGTCCAAGGCAAGTATATAAAGTATTGCTCCAATAAAGTCTTTTACTTGAATTCTGATGTTAGAACTTACGAGAACTCTCAAGTCCCAGTTCTACAAGATGCCCTGCAGATTGCCCTGCAGTTTGTTGTGGTTTGCCTGGGAGAGCTTCCAGACAGTATCATGGATTTATGTAGCAGTTCTTAGATCCATTACTGAGGTGTTTAGCTTCTGTGCCCTCCATGGAAATGGAGGGAAAGTTGTTCTTATCTACATGTACTTTTTTTTTTTTCATTTTAAAATCTCAACATCTGGACAATTTCCTCTTCTTTTATAGGATACTAATAGTTAAGTTCAGATATCTGTAATGGATTTAGAATGCAATTTTTATGGTTTAAAAACTACCTTATATTTTTAAATATCACAAGTGTGCTTAGGTTGTGCTAAATCAGGATCATTTGAACAAATAGTTAAATGACAAATTTCCACTTACTGATTTCAGTGGCACCAAAGCAAGAGTTGCATGGCATGTTAAAGGCTTAATTTATTGCTTAATTTATTGTTGGAAACTGTTTTGAATCCCATTTAGGGAGAAAGGTAGCATACAAATATAATAAATAAATAAATAAATAACCAATTATATGCTACAGGTTATGGTAGCATAAGATTCGTGGACTGCAGCCCCCTTTATCGGACATATTTCATCAGTGAGCTGTAGTATATAGCAGGGTTTTTTTTAATTAAAATTTATTGATAGTTGTATTTTAACATTGGTATGATGTGAACTCTTAACTGTACTGTTTTAATTTCTGTAAGCCACCTTGAATCCCTGAGCTGGGAAAAGGATGAGATGTAAATAAAATCAAATAAACTTTAAGGTGCCACAAGACCTATGCTCTTTTTCTTGCAAGAAACTAACATTGCTACCCTAACAGAACCTGTTATGTGGGATCCCTTTTAAAAATCACAGTGGCAATTGTGCTTGAGATCATGGAGAATTGATCTCTTTTTATCTTGTCTTGTACCAGCATTATCTTTCAATCTAAGCCCCCTTACTATAGTTCTATATTAACATCCTGTGTCTATTGGAACTGTGGGCTCTTTCACACTGCACTTCATAGTGCTGTCTTCCACTCAAATTGCCATGGCAACATCTGATGGAATCCTAGGATTTGCAATTAAGGGAGAGGCATTTAGAATTCTCAGCCAGGTAGCTCTAGTGCCTCCCCAAACAACAAGCCCCCAGGTTCCATATAGCGCAGTCAGGGCAGTTAAAATGGAATCATAGTGCTCAGATTGTGTGGAGTGAAAAGGCCCTATGTTTCCAACCCTACTCACCAGTTGTTATTGCCGATATATATATATATATATATATATATATATATATATATGCATGCTGCCCCTTTTTGGTCCAGCAGCATCAGGGTCAGCCTGTAGTAACATTTGTAATAGAATTGACCTCTCTAGGTAATAGTCATCATCTTCTTTTCATTCTTGTTTATAATAAGATTACTTCATTTCCTCCTTCAAAGCTCTTTTGTTTCTTCATCTTGTAGAATGTGCATTTTATAGCTGGTAATTTTTTTTAAATTCTTTAGGCATCCCTCACATCTGATTTTTCAACATGTCGGATATATTGGAAGACTAGTGGCAACGTAGAACAGGATGACCATATCGAGAAGGTTCTGCAGAAGAGTGCTCCCCGTATAAGGTACTTTCATTCTGCATCAAGATGCGGGCAGATATCATCTGTGGGCCATATGGGCAATATTAAAAGGATTGGAGCTTGGGAGATACATTTGCCTACTGTAAAACATTTGCCTACTGTACCAGCAATTCTTTTATTATTTTCCTATGATCAAATATTGCCTGAAGCTCAAAATGTCACCATATAGTTCCTGTCTTAACTTTTCAAAAATTTCACAGTGGTATTGCTTTATAGAGTTTGGGAAGAAATACATTTTTGTACTACAACTCCATAAACCCTTAGTGAGTATGATCACAAAGGTAGTGGCTGTAGGATTCCGGGAGCTATAGTTCAGACACCTAATCCTTGTAAGCTCCTTTCTGTTTCCGAGCAAGTGTGGGAACTGTTTCTGTTGTTGTTATGCTTTTTTTTCCAGGTTGGGACTCAAAGTGGTTTATAACAAATAAAAATTACCGTTGGGCTCCAAGGCAGGGACAAATGTAGCAGGCACGGTAAAAATCCTACTTATTATAACTGCACATACCGCTAGACAGAAACACAAGCAGTATTCAATAACAAAAGTGTCAAGTTAAAATAAATACTGATAGTGCTTGGAGAATGATCCTCCTGGCTTGCTGGTGCACCTGTTTGAAAATGGTATTGTTTTTCATAGTTGTAATGACTGTTTTTTCTGTAGATTTTTTTAGAAAAAGTTAATGTAGCTGTAGGCTGACTGATGTTGCTGAATAAAAGCCAGAGAAGATCTGTTCAGCGAATTGTTCTCATTCAGTTTTAAAAAGCAGCCTTAATATAATGTTTCAAATAATAGTTACAATATTTTAAAAAATAAAATGTAATTGTTTTACAATAATGGTAAACTGATTTGTTCTAGTAAATAGTATGGCTATGAACACTTGAAATGGGGTGCTGGAGGATTGCTCTGTGGATACCATGGACTGCCAAAATGACCAGTAAATGGATTCCAGATCAAATCAAGCCTGAACTCCACCCAGAAGCCAAAATGACCAAACTGAGGCTATTGTACTTTGGCCATATCATGAAACAACATGGCCTATTAGAAAAGACAATAATGCTTGGTAAGCCAAAGGTAATTAATAGGAAAGGCCGCATAACAGCTGCACAGATTCGATCAAGGAAACTACAGCCCTGGGTTTCCAGGACTTGAGCAGGGCTGCTGATAACAGGATGTCTTGGATGTCATTCATAAGTTGAAGCTGACTTGGTGGCAGTTAAGAGCGAGTGGCTATGAAATTTGTTCATAATAAAGTATCTCTGTCAGGTAGCCTTCCATATTTCAGTATGTAGTAGTAGTTAATTAACTGCTTGCTTGTAACCAAGGATACGAACCAGAGACCGTTAGATAAACAAAGCCAGGAATGTAGCACTGATAAGAACTACCAGCCTGAGCTGGACTTTTTCAAGGTTTCTTGATATCTATTACTGTGGGAAAAGAATCTTTTGCTTCTAATGTTTGGTTTCTGCTAATTGCCTCCGGTTCGCTCATTGAAGTCCTGTACAATGCATCACACTCCTAATAAATCATGTATTGGCACTGCTACATTTGTGTGTGTGATTTCGATTCCTGACAATCTCTTCCTATCATTGTTCAGAAATGCTTGACTCATGCTTGACTAGAAAATTTACCAAATATTGTTTGTCTGGTTCTGTTCTGTTGTATAATCATCTAACATTTACTTCTGAACACATGCAAACACACATACATACTGCTTGTCTTTCTTCAGCTTTATTTTTGGGCAGCACCTATAGACACATACACATGTATGCGTGTGTATCCATGCATCTGCAGTAAACTTTCTCCAGATTTACTCATACAAAGGCATGCGTTTGTCATTCAAATAAACACACACAATGCATTTCTCCTTTTCTTCATTGCTAACTTGCTTGGGTATGATTTACAAGGACAAACTGCTGAAATAAACAAGAGTGACTTCATCTGTAGAAACTCCTTTTAAAAGTTCGGGTGGCTGATTTGGTTGAGGAATGGGTCTGGTTAGAGGTTATAAATAGAATATGTCTGTGTCATACTTAAAGAACTCTAGATACTTGTCCCACAGGCTACATAGATGTTGTAGTGATCTGCTTCTTTTTTTGAAACATGGTCTATTTTCCTTTGTAGATGGTAACATTTTCAAAAATGTTTAACATGGTTACTGATTTTAAATGTGATGGTGGTGACGATGATGTTGTTTTTTCACAGGCATCTTCTAATCACACATCAAGTTCTGAGAACTGTTCCTACAATTGTGTTTGTTAGAGATAAGGAAGATGCTGTTGTAAGAGAGGTGAGGAAGAAAGTACATAAATGTTATCTATTTGGTATGGCTAACACATTAATTGTACCATGGAGAGGGGATCCAGTTGCACTTTCTCTCCTGTCTCACTTCCACCTACAAACACCATTCAGGATGTATTCACTACCTGTTAATAAAAGCCATATAGCCACACTGCGCCCTTGTTGGGCCTTGTAAGAAATACACAGGGCAAGATTGAGAGTATTGTTGAAGGTATTCTGCTCATGCATTCAGCTCTGTCCTTTCACCATCAGTCCCAACCACCATTCACAGTGTTCTCTAAGGAATCTTTGGGGGCAAGATAGAGGAATTATTGCCTCTGTGTATATCAATGTCTGTTTTGCTCAAGCTTTGAAATGGGATTTGATCCTGTTCAAAATGTAATCTTTTATTTTTTAAATAAAATGAATTAGAAGTTTACATCTGCAACAGATCAGATGATCCTGAAACACAAATGTGGTTCACTAAGTGTGCAGATAGCCCCTTAGAAACTGAAGAATTACAGTTCTACAAGAAAATAGGAATACATTTAGCTCATTTGTGTGCCAGAGGACATGGAAATGGGTAGGCACACAAAAGCACAGTGGTAAAGGCAAATTTTTAGAAGTTTTTTACAGTATAATCCTATAAACAGCTATTCAGACATAGATTTCAGTTGGATTTTTTTTTTGCTATGTAGCATTGCACATATTTATATTTTTCAGTGGTCTCGTTCTGCTTTCCCAAAGTAGCTTAAATATTTTCATCCTTTTTGTAGTAACAACAAATTTTCCTTATCTGACAAGAGTATGGCATTGGAGGATCCTCTAAAATTATCTGCTGCTAGATAATAGAGGAAAGAACTAGCAAACCCATCTCTGAATATTCATTACCTTACAAAACCCTTTGAAATTCATAGGATCACTGTAAGTCAGCAGGTGACTTGAAGGCATATACTTACATATAATAACTATTTTTAAAATATATGGAAATGATACTTAATATCGAACATACATGGAATGATGTTCTACCATTGCAAGAGACTAAATGGCCATCTGATGGGAGTGCTTTGAGGGTGTTCCTGCATGGCAGGGGGTTGGACTGGATGGCCCGTGTGGTCTCTTCCAACTCTACATTTCTATGATTCTATGAGATGTTTCACACAAAACATATGGAACAGCTTTCTACCATTGCAGGGGAGAGTTCTCACTGAAAAGCAGGACACACACAATAGTTAAGATATAAAAGTGATCTGAGTTCAGAATGGATTTTTATTTTTATTTACTTATTTTTGGACCTTTTAAAAATATTTTAAATATACTTTATTACAGATTGAGAAGTTGTTGGCAACTGCTGATATGGGGCCAGAAGAAGGAGACATTGAATTGGTTCTGAATGAGTTCAGGTAGGCGACCAGAATCCAACATCGTACTGGCACTGCAGTGCAACAGAACTTCTTCCTCTAGTGGAGGAGGACCAGGCAGCTGTAGTGTTTCCCTTCCCCCAACATCCCCAGCCAGAGGAAGAGCACATTGCATCATCTGTGGCCCTCCCAGTGCCTCAAAAGAGGATGAGAAGGAAGTGGAAAATGCAGTGATGATGCCTTGTTCTCTTTCTGCCCTCCTGAGAGTGAAGAGGGCTTTGCCTCTCCACACACAAGAAGGAGAAGGATGGAACTATACCATCATTGTACCAGCAGCTGGCTCTGCTACAGACCTGGGTATTTCAGGAAATGGCTAGCTCACTGTAGAATTAGAGCTGGCCTCTGATGCAGCAGAGGTATGAGGACGTCTGGTTATATCGTCCTCATGCTTGGAGCTCCACTGCCTTTCCTTCTGGGAAGAGAGAGGACGCAGGCACCGTTGCTGTGTGGTCCTCTTTTCTGGAGCAGCAGAATGGAGTGGAACGCTGCCAGAAGTTCTCTGAAGAGTTAGTAGCAGGAGGGTGAATTTGGTACTCCTGATGTTTTGTTGCCTGAGGCAACTGCCTCACCCAGCCTAATGACAGCCCCCAGCATGGCTGTGGAGGGGTTTCTAGCTCATGAAATCAGATTTATGGAATGACTGGGGACTCGACTGAAGAGTAGAGATCATCCCCACCTCCAATTCCATTGTTCCACTGGTGGAATTCCAGTATTGGATACTGTCCACAAAGGCAACAGATAGTGAATTAAAAATGCTCTTTATTGGAAAAATTAGCATAGAAATTTAATGCATTTTCAGACTGCCTTGGATTAGAATCTAAAATGGCCTAGCAGCAAATATGGCCCACAGATCCCTTGAGCAATGTTTGGGGGGAATTTTTTGACTTGAGAGGGCTGCAGACTATACAATGGCATTAGGGGCTACGTATGTCCTGTTGACCACATTTTGCTCACCCCTGGCTTAGATCCAGAATAGGTCACAGGCTGCTCATGCAGTGGGACTTTCCCATTTTTCTTTTCCACTTCAGTCCTCTCTATTCCTTGGAAGACCTCTGGAAGAGAGCATGGGCTGCCCTTGGAGACTAGAATTGGCAAAAATCAGGTGGCGATACAGGCATCAGATAAGTTGTAGTGATGCATCTTGTTTATTTTCTCCCTTTCTTGCAGTGAACAAAGATCCACTATGCCTGATACATATTTGGATTCCTCACATTCCTCTGTCCAGAGTAATCTGTTTGGAATTGATCATGAAGCATTAAATAAGCAAATACTGGAGTATAAAAAAATGAAAAAGGACAAGGAAGTAGAAGGGATTGGACTGTCAGAGCAGCAGCAGCGACAGCTGGCTGAGATACGAAAGCAAAAGAAAATGAGATGGAAAAAAACAAAAAAACCATTTGATGATGATATTACACCTCAGAAATATCTAATGGACAAATATAATGAAGCTTATTGGGACCACAAAGTCGCATCCTCACAGAAAAATCAGCTTGAACATGATTTAGATGAAACAGACAGTGAACTGGAAGTAGATAGCAGAACCACTAAGCTTAAGTAAAGATGCACAACAGTGGCTTAGTTCAGTCATTGTCATGGTTCAGGTTAAGATTTGGAGGCTTGGGAATACCCTGTGGAATCACAGCCTCCTTATTTCTGTCCCTCTTTTCGATTGATTCCTTTCTCTTTTTTCTTGTTTGCATAACCATACTTTGTAGTCATGTCCAAATAAGGCAAACAATGGCTAATAAAAGTACAATTCACCTGAAAACTAGGTTTTGACAACTTGTGGCTCTCCAGATGTTGTGGGACTGTGATTTCCATTATTCCCCGCCAACATAGCTGGTTTGAGGAATGCTAACAGTTTGAGTCCAACAACATTTGGAGGACATGGTTATCTAGCCTTGCTCTAAACCTACATCAGGGCATGGTCGGAAGATCATTCCTTGTCAAGTTAAACAACAGTTTGTCCTGGAATGTCGTGGTCAACCATGGCTTTATAAACTAGGGGAAAAGAAGCCTACAACTCATCTGAGTTTACTGTGAGTTTTTCTTTTTCATTTATTAAATGGCAGTAATTATTATTAACACCATTTTTCCTTCTGTTCCTTCTTTTCCTTCCTTCCGTCAGTTTTAAGAATGTAGTAGTTAGATTAGAAAGATGGTGATATACATAATGATTTAGGAATAATGTGTGACTAGCTTTCAGAGATATACATACTGAGCCTGTATCTTTCAGAATTTAGAGATACTCAAGCCAAATCACAGAGCCAGTGTGCTGTAGTGGGATGAACATTCAACTGGGAGTATGTGAGTCTAGGGTTTGAATCCCAGCTCAGCCTAAGAAGGCAATGGCAGACCTGCACAGAATAAATCTTGCCAAGAAAACCCTAAGATAGAGTTGCCCTACATCAGCAGGGATTTGGAGGCACATAACAACAGGAAAGCCAAAGCACATACCCTTAAGTTTGTTATTCTGTGTGTTGCAATACATTAGCAGGACAGCATATAATTGTACAGAAGGCTCCTAGTACTGGGAAAAGAGGGACACCTTTAAAGTAGGAGAGCAGCCACCTCTGACACCATCAGTGAGAAACCTGAGTGCTTTGCAGAACAGTGTATTGCTATCTACCATAGATTCAAATTGAGATTGGAAGAACAAGTTCCATGAACAGAATTTCAAGATCTGGAAAAGACTTTACTTCTTCACTACAAAGTTAAACTAGTGATAAAATATTGAATGAAGAATATTGGGTGGTCTGGCTAGAGCTGCCTTGCAAAGAAACAGCTTTTGTTGGGGATAGTTAAGTATGATTGATTATCA
Source organism: Ctenosaura bakeri (assembly GCA_948474755.1). Classification (NCBI taxonomy): domain Eukaryota; kingdom Metazoa; phylum Chordata; class Lepidosauria; order Squamata; family Iguanidae; genus Ctenosaura; species Ctenosaura bakeri. The sequence goes on along the minus strand of CAOLHI010002381.1, from coordinate 14,142 downwards.
AGACAAATTTATCAGAAAGTTCTTGTGAATTAATACATGCCATGACTTTGTGTTTTCTGTGCATTTATGATTGCAAGAGACATGGAATGGATGAAGTAGGAACTGATCAGATTGAAATGGTATTAACAAATGTTGATACTTTTCAGTGTACTCCTAGGTTGCAGACAAAGGAGAGACAACTAGGATCTCTTAGAGGTTTGGGACTTAAGCTTCTATAATCCTTAAATGTTAGCCATGTTGGTTAGAGTTTGTGGAAATTATAGGGCAAAACATCTGGAGGGCATGAGGTTACCCAACTAGTAATATGGTACTAGCAATTTTGGAGGAACCACTGCAATATGACTGCTCCAAGAATGCATAAAGAAGGCAGGTCATGCAAGAAAATCATAATACTTTTATTGCAAAAGAATATATATTGGCATGTTAGCACATTATTGAAATTAATTTGGCCCTCAAGAGTTAAAACCAAGATTCTTGCCTGGGAGTGATTGACTTCTAGAGGGTTATTTTACAGTGGTAGGGAATACCTAGTTTAATAGACATTTTAAATAACATTGCAATATCTGCCCCAAGGAATTGCTCCCCACAAGAATGAGTTAAGTGTGCTTCCCTAGATACTGTTCAGTTGCAACTGTCATCAGCCCTAACCAGCACAATCAGTGGTGAAGATTGCTGGAAGTCGCAGTCCAACAGATCTGAAGGATCATGTTTTGCCCTCTAAAGGGTACAAATAAATTTTGTAGCCACTGTACTCTTGGCAAGTAATGGGACAATATAGTAACGAATTCCTGCGAAGTCGATATACATTGGTTTGGGTCAGATTATCTCACTTGTATTGTATGGGCCTTGCTGGCACAGTCAAATTTCCATCAGTCGTATGCCAAAAAACAGAATGAATAGCAATTTGTTTAATATATTCAGGAATGGCATAGGATGGCATGCCCCAACACCAATGCCATTGTAAGTTTAATATATGTGTACTGGTAAAAATGACAAAAAGTCTTTGGTACCTTTGGTACCTTAAGTGAGGTGTTGCCCATGATAGCATATATCAAATAAAATGTTTTGTTTTTATGGTACACTAAGACTTTTTGTTTTTTTGGAGAGCCAGCATTGTGCAGTGATTTAAGCATTGCACTGTGACTCTGGAGACCAGCATTTGAATCCTTATTCAGCCATGGAAACCCGTTGAATGGCCTTGCGCAAGCCACCATCTCTCAGCCTCAGAGGGAGGCAAAAGTAAATCCCCTTTGAAAAATCTTGCCAAGAAAACCTTGTGACTTGAAAGCACACAACAACTTTTGTTTTAGCAGCAACAAGAGTTGCTACTCTAGAAATGGTTATGCTAGCAAAGTAACCGACCCAGTCAATGGCTTACCATTTAATACCAGAGATGTGCATACTCATAAAACAGATTTAAAACAGGTATGCCTCATTTAATGAAGTGAATGTGCTCCTGGGCATTACTTCAAGGGAAAATTTGATACCAGAGGCGGAAATAACATGGAAAGAATAGGGATAGGTTCCTGAAACAAACACAGAAAAGAGCAATTCAACATGTTTCAGCAAACTTTATAAACAAAACTAGTAGTGTGCATGTGTGAAATGAAATAAGCAGGTCAGGTAAGTCTTGCCTGAGTAAACAACATTCTGAATTTCCAAAATGTATCGGAATGATTTCTTCCACCTGCCTATACTTTTATTTCCATTTTGATGGCCAAAGGTACAGCTTTATGCTGTTTTAACATGCTGGAGATACCTAACCATACAGCCTTAGGTACTCCCCCTTTCTCCTTCTGTTCACAAATGCTCACTAAGGGATTCTGGAGGCAGCTGCTATTTACTCTGCCTGTTTTAGTGAGGCACACAGCTACAGCAGGATTGACTACAGTAGAATCCCATTCTTTACAAGCTAGTTTTATTGCATTGCATTGTTTAGTGCAGACATGCTACTGCATCTCCTAAAGTTTGCACGCAAAGGGATGTTGCAGCATCTTCCAGACAGAGACCATTTTTGCACACAACGGGATCTTGCAGCACCTTGAAGACTGAGACCATTTCTGCACTACCCTGTTACAGTGCTATTCTGCTTTCAACATCCTCTGGATGTTTGCAGTTTAGTGAAAGGGGTTTAGGATTCTCAACAGAAACCCCAGAATTCCACAGGATGTTGAAAGTGGAATAACAATGTAGTGTGGATGAGGCAGAAAACAGATTAGACCTGCGGTTTGGAAAAAAAAAAAGATTTTATTTGGCCATCAGCCTCGGCTGGGATAACTCCCAAAAGAAACCGAGTCCCCCTTACTTGGGCTAACAAACATTTATACATTTCTGTGTGTTATCTCTGAGAGAGGTGATGCGTCAATAGAAGCGTCAGTTTCGTTTTCCCCTCATACAATAAACAATGAGCTGTTCTTCTCGGCTGGGATATGTTTCAACTCATTATAACAATTCTACTCAGCAAGAGGGAGCAAGACATTCTCAACATTTCAGCTTACAGGGTTCTATTGCTTGCTTCCAGCACAGAGAAAGACTGCATCTGCAAAGACAATTTACTGCTTTTCCCACACCTAGTGGTCGTCTAGACTGACCCTCTTTATTCTTCCACTTTATCGGAATGGCCTGAAAGTTGGTAGTAGTTGACTCAGCCTTCCATCCTTCCGCAGGTCGGTAAAATGAGTACCCAGCTTGTTGGGGGCATGTATAGAAATGTTTTGAAATACATGCTATTTGTAAGTTGTTCGCCGCCTCGATCCATATGGAGAGGCGGGATACAAATAAATAAAAAATAGTGTAAGCTTTTGTAGCCCAAGTCTAATTTATCATGCATCTGACTTAGTCTGGGAAAGCTTATGGTACCATTTTTTTTCTCTCAGTCTCAAAGGTGCTACAAGATCCTTTTGAATTCTACCACCTAAAGTCTGTATTTCTCTAGCCCTCTTTCAGCATTCTTACCGATGCTGCTAAAATCTTCCACTTAGCTGGAAGATGGGGGGGTCGGGGCCAGTGCAAAAAAGAAGACTGTAAAAAGGAGCTGCTTTGTCAGAAGTTTTGTCGACTGAGGTGAACCTGTACTCCCTTTCATCCCATCTGTATGCCAGAGATACTTCAAGCCCTGAAGCTAGAAAGTTAATTCCCGCTATTTCTACCCAATTTTCCCTTTTGTAGTATCTACAAGTGCTCTGCCCGTGTATAGAATCAGGGCTCCGATGCGCCTCAGCTGGCTTTGCGACGAACGGTCTGGAACCTTGCCTAGGCCCTAAGCCGGGCTTTCCTAAAGCTGCCAAACGGAAATCCTTTCCCGCGCGGCGGTGCTGGGGGCTGCCATTGGCCGCGGGAGAGCCGGCGTTTCCAGGCTGAGTGCGCCTCCTCGGGGACGCCACCTGCAGGCTGAGGGAGGCCGAAGAGCGCCGGCCCACATGCTTTCTGGACCGGGCAGGCGGGGGCGTGGAAAAGTTTGTGAGGAGCCCCTGGCGCCAAATTTCCAGCCACAGCCGTTCTGCCGGGCCCGTCTTCCTAAAGGTGGGTTGTGACTCCGCATGTGCTCGTTCTCCGCACCAGGAACGCGGACGGAGGAGGAGGAGCAGCCTTCATCCTCCCCCCAACTTCACGTGTCATCTCAAGCCGCCGCGTTCACAAATGCCCCTGCCCACTGGGTGGGTGCATCCAGCCGCTGAGTCTCTGAATGCTCACTCACTCGCCATCGCACGTCCTTATTTTTATTTTTCGGGAGGGAGCTGCTACTAAGGATCAGGGTGGAAACAGAGGCAGGTTAAGGTCGGGCTGAGGGGAGGGAGGCGCTCAGGCAACTCCCCAAAACGCGCGAACGGTCCTGGGGGTGAGGCTGGTGGTCGGGTGAGGGAACTGCCCGGGGAGCAGGCCGTGTGGGGTGGTTGGGACCAGTATAGCGCTAAAAGGGAGGTCGCCTCTGAAGGGAGCGAATCTGCACGGCTTAAAAGGAAACTTTCCGCACTAGCCTGTTATAGCGCGCTATTCCACTTTCAACCTCCTCTGGAATCCTGGGGTTTGCAGTTTCGGGAGGGGCCGGTCGGCCCCTCCCGAAACTGCAAACCCCAGGATTCCAGAGGAGGTTGAAAGTGGAATCAGCGCGCTATAACAGGCTAGTGCGGAAATGGCCAAGGTTCCAAGTCTGTTTTGTTGACTCCTGTAAGATCAGGCCTTATTCCGAGCCGGTTTCTGGGGCGCATGTGGGTCTCCTTGCCTCGAGAGCCCCCCTCCAACTCTTTTCGCCTCAAGTGTTCCTCCGCTTGTGCCAGAATACCCACCCCCCAAAGGGACTTTAGCAAGGTATGGGGGCGTAGACGTGGGTCTCCCAAAAGTGGGTTTTCAAGGTGGGATGAGTGAGGGAGAGAGAGACTGACAAGACAGCACTAGGGGTCAGTGAGTGGGGGAAAAGGGTTTCTCCTTGGCCATTTCCACACTACACTGTTACAACGCTATTATTCCATTCTCAACATCCTGTGGAATTCTGAGGTTTGTAATTTACTGAGTCCAAAGAGCCCTCTGGCTGAGAACTCTAAATGCTCCCCCTCAAACTGCAAATTCCAGGATTCCATAGGATGTTGAAAGTGGAATAATCGCACTATAGCAGTGTAGTGGGGAAATGGCCCTTGTTTACTCACAAATCCAGGAGGGACTGTGAAGGGAGTGTGTTGTTGCCACTGACAATCTGCCACTGTGTCTCTATCAGAGCTATAGCTTTGGAGGGGGCAAAATGAGAACATTACTCCCGTAAGAATTTGTCACCCCCACCATGAATTTTTCCTTAAGTCTCCAAATTTCCAGCAGAGTAGTAACTTAACACTTCAGTTGAGAATTTAGAAAATACGGTGTAGGCCTCCAAAGAAAAGGAGCAGGCAAAGGTACCAAGGGAATGCAAACACAGCAAATAGAAGAGCTGAAGGTGTGAGCTGTTTTCAATGCCTCATTCTCTGCAAGGCTAGAGATTTGGGCACCAAAGGAACATTGCACGGTAAGAGGGAGGGACAGAATTTTTACTGGGGACAATGCTTCCATTTTGCCTCCTTAGCTACACTCCTGGTTCCTGCTATGTCCAGTGAGCTGTAGTTCGGAGGAGGTGCAGACAGGACTGCAGCTTTACAGAGCTATGCATTTGTTGCAGAACCAAGTCCCATTGAATTCATTCGGATTTATGTTTATAAATATAAAACTATTTTAAATATAAGCAAATACCTTAATGCTAAGATTAATAATATAATTAGTAGATTATTGATACTGTGCTAATGTATTAGTATATTTAAATTGGTCATTTAATGGGAATTGTGGGAATTGTTTAGTTGTGCAGAAGTTGTAGTCCAGTGACATCTGCATGACCATGCAGTTCTCACCCTTGTTTTATAGAAAAGTGGGGGTACTTCTTGTTTATAAAAACTCTTTGGCTGGATCTTCTTCTTCTGGAGAGGAGTTGAGAACACAATCTGTGTAGGGTTACTACTTAGACAGATTCCACTGAGATCAGTGGGCCATACTGTCCAATAAGTGTGAATAGGTTTGCATCCTTATTCTCTGTAGGAAGCCAAGTAAATTACTATAGAGAAATCTCCACCTTTTCTCATTACCTACCAGGATTGTTGTGGGAATGAAACAAGTGAAGGCAAAGGCAGGTGTACTAAAAAAGAAAGATGTGGGTCAGTGGATAATTTTGTGGGGGGTGAAGAACAGCTTTGTTTATTGGTGAGCCATGCATAAGCCATCCGTGTCCTGGATTCTGTCCACAGGCATCCATCTGAGCTTAGAAAAGTTACTGCTTTGGGCTAACTCTACAAATCACTCAGCTAGCATGGTCTTAAGCTTACTTTCCATTTTCTGGTAGTCAAAAAAGTAAATTTCCCTAACTGTTCTTCATTGCTTTATCTGCCTGAGCGATAAGCAAAAGAAAAATACACATGTGTCTATTCCTCTTTTCTGATTCACTATCCAACCAGCAGGTTCCAGGCTACTCCAGTAGAACCCTGTCTAGCAGAATCCTAGTAGAACCCCAAGAGTATTGCTTAATATCAGGTCAATGACTGGAAAGCGCTGTATGATTCAGGACTTGATGCTGGACAAGCAAGCTGACCTTGCATGTATAACTGAAACGTGGTTAACTGAAGAGAGGGATGTCAACTTGACCCAATTATGTCCACTAGGTTTCTTAGTGCAGCAACAGGCAAGTTCTGGTGGGTGAGGAGGAGGAGTTACAGTGATCTATTGCGAGTCCATCTCTTATTGAGGTACTCAGTCTGACAGTCTCCAAGGTTTGGATGTATACACCTGGAAATAGGACAGTGAAACAGGATGAAGATCGTGTTGGTGTACCATCCACCGCACTGTTCAAATGTCTGGCTGCCAGAGCTGCTGAAGATGATCTTGGAAGTGGTGTTAATTTCCTCCAAACATTATGTTGGGGGGTTTTAACATCCATACTGAGGCACTTTCATCAGAGCCAGCTCAGGATTTCATGGCTTCCATGGCAACTGTGGACCTATCTCAGTTAATATCCAGCCTACTGATGTGGCAGGTCACACTCTTGATCTGGTTTTGGTGGTCATGATGATGGTGATTTGGTGATAGGGGGGATTGAAAGAACCCCATTGCCATGGATGATATCACTACCTAATAGGGTTTAGATGTGCTGGGACTCCTAACCTCTGCAATGGCAGTTGACCTGTTAAAGTGGTCCACCCCTGGAGACAAATGGATCTAAAATGATCTGTGGAGTAGGCAGAAGGCCCTGGGCTCCTTGGTTTTCTGAGGAGCTCAGAGAAATGGAACACGTGGATAGGTAACTAGAGCAATGGAGAAAGACTGGATGAAGTCGAGCATGGGATAAAGACCATTTTCTAGCAGTGAAGGCAGCAAAGAAATTGTTCTTTGCTTCCTCTACTATATCAGCTCAGTCTTGTCCAGCACAGCTACTCTGGTTAGTTGAAGAGCTATTACATCCTGGACCTCAGACTGCTTATAAGGAGCCCTCAGAAAAAGGCTGTGAAAAATTTGCTAAATTGCAGAGAAAATTGCTCAGATTTGTTCTGACTTGGACATTGAAGGTAGATTCTGCAGAGATAAATGAGGTGTGTACTTGTACAATTTTGATGGATGAGTTTCAGGTTGTTCAAAGTGATGATGTTGACAAGTTACTTGGAGAGATGAGGCCAACCACTTATCTGTTAGACCCATGCCCATCCTGGCTAATTAAAGCTACCAGATGAAGACTGGACAATTGGGTGGTAGAGGCTATAAATGCTTCTTTGAAAGAAGGCTATGTTCCAGTCTCTATAAAAGAAGCAATTGTAAGACATTTGTTGAAAAAAAACCTTCATTGGACTCTACCTCCCTAGGTAACTATCAACCAGTCTCTAATCTCCCATTTCTAAATAAGGCCCTAGAGTGAGTGGTTGCAGGCTTTCTTGGATGAAACAGATTACCTGGATGCATTGCAATCTGGGTTCAGGCCTGGTTATGGGACAGAAACAGCCTTGATAATCTTGGTGGATGATCTACGCCAAGAGTTGGACAGGGGAGTGTGTCCCCGTGGGTCCTCCAGGATCTCTCAGCAGCATTTGATATCATTGACTATGGTATCTTTATGGGTCATCTGGCTGATGTGGGACTTGGGGGCATTGCTTTGCAATGGTTCCAGTCTTAGCTGAATGTTCTCAGTGGGTGGTGCTGAGGAACTTTTTAGGATTTTGACTATTAGCCTGTGTGGATACATAGATGCTTTTTAAAATCTACATGAAGTTGCTGGGAGAGGTCATCTGGACCTCTGATGACAACCAGCTCTATCTTTCTTTTAGGATCAGGTTCATAGGTTAGGGGTACTCTTGGACCCAGCCCTGCTCCTGAAAAGGCAGCTTGCTGCAGTGGCCAGGAGTGCTGTTGCCTGGCTTCAGCTGATGTGCCAGCTGCACCCTGTCTTGAGGAAGACAGATCTGGCCACAGTGGTTCATGCCTTAGACTACTGTTATGTGCTCTTCCTGGGGCTGCCTTTAAAAACTGTTCAGAAGCTGCAGCTAGTGCAAAGTGCAGCATCCAGACTACTATCAGGTGTGCATTTTAGAGATCCTATAACACTGGCCCTGCAAGAACTACACTGGCTTCCAGTTTGCTTTCTAACTCAATGCAAGGTGCAGATGGTGACCTACAAAGCCCTAAGTGACTTGGGGCTAAGATAGGGTGAGAAACTACCTCCTCCCATATGAACCTCTCAGAAATTTGAGATCTTCAGGGAAGACCTTGTTGCATGTGAGTTAGACTGGTGGGTACATGCAGCCGTGCCTCAACTGTCAATCTCCCTACCCTTCCCAAAGAAGTTAGGCTGGCCGCATCTCTTTGAAACTTTCAGCAGGCAGCCAGAACAGTACAGCTCTGTATGGCATTCAGTGTTTGAAACTGCTGTTTTAACTGTTTCAAAAATGAATGCTAGGAGCTTTTAGTACTTTGATGTATTTTAAAAAATGTTTTTAGTATTTGTGTTATTTTAATTGTTTTTTATTTGTTCATTGTCTAGGAAGCTCTTGTGGTCTGGGAGATGATATAGAAACACTATAAATAAATAAGAAAGGAAGAAAGAAAGAGTTGGAGCATTTGTCACTTTTAAATCTGAGTGCTTTATGTGACTTGATTCTTACTTGTCCTTATATAGCCCTGAATTTTCTCGTATTTAAGTTTAGTATGACAGTAATTCATATATGTTACAGTACTTTCATACATTTATTGTGCCAACCTTGTTTGCATTGTAGGTGGGATTCTGATTGTCTATGTTTTACATTTACGTGACTCAGTTTTATTAATTAAACATGTCTGAAAATGTTCTGTCTTTACAGGGGTGTAAAATGGCAGAAAGACCTATCTGGGAACAAATTGGAACCAGTTTTATACAACTGTATTATCAACAGTTTGATACCAATAGGGAACAGCTGGGAGCCTTTTATGTATGTATCATCACTATTTTCTTGTTGTTGTAATAATGCAGGGGTTGGGAAACTGCAGCCCTCTAGAAGTTGTTGAACTGGAACTCCCAGCTTTCTGCAAAATTTCTGTTGGCTAGGATGGATAGATGTGGCAGTCCAGCACCATCAAGAAGGCTACAGTTTGCCCATCCTCATGTGAGGATGACTTATTGGTCATGTTTGTAGAGTTGATGGGTCTAGATTTGGCTTGTCTGGATGTGAACGAAGTGGCTCAGTTTTGGAGGCTGCCACCTGTTTTTGCCAGCAAGAAAGTCACCAGCTACAGTATACTGTCCCCCTGGGTGCAGTGGGATTCTCTGTGATGGTGGACCTCTCCATGTTGCCACATAAGAGGATAGTGAAGAGGCACCCATCCCAATACGCTATTTTAACCAGGAGCCGCTGTTTTGTTTTTGTTTTGTTTTGTTTGAACTACCAATAAACTCATGCTAATTAGGGAAGGAAAAGTAACATTCCCATGCTTTAATCTTGCAGATTTTGAAATTGAATCTGCTGGTTTTTTACTTGCTATAGTTCAGATTCTGGTTCCTTCTTTTCATAGTTTTTAGCAACTAACAGTCACATTCTTAAGAGTATAGCTGACCTGGATATTCAACTGTAAATGGTGTGTATTTTTCATCTGCTATAAGGGGTGGAGAGAGGCATTTGCAGTGCTTGCAATTTGAGTTAAGCACCCACAAAATAGTGTCTGTGGCTTTGCAAAGGTTCCGAAATGTAACGGGTTGTAGCAAGACAGGTGTCTGAGGGAAGGTTTGATTGGTTAGAGCGTCTTGCTGGAGATTGGACTAGTATTATTCATTAACACATTTTGCTTTCATCTAAACATTTAATGTATACATTGCTGACATGTATAATTTTTTTTGCAGACAGATGCTTCTTGTTTATCATGGGAAGGGCAGCAGTTCCAGGGAAAAACGTCAATTATGGAAAAATTGATGGTACAGTATTACTTAAAAGTAGTAGTTAAACTGTTTTATTTAACTAATCTTCCTTGTGATGGTTTTAAATAATTAAGCTTTTATTGGGAAAGCAAAAGGAACACAAAGACTGAATTGTATCGTATGTTTGTATGATGGTTACTGAAGGTCTTAATATTATTTTTCTTTCTTGGAAATAGAGACTCCCTTTCCAAAAAATTCAGCACAACATAACATCGCAAGATCATCAGCCAACTCCTGACAATTGTATTCTTAGTATGGTAGTGGGTCAGCTGAAGGTGAGTTTGGAAATCAGTTACATTTTAGTTATTGTATCTACAAAGCCTTTACATCTACAACTACCACAACGTGTAAGTTGGATCCTCAAAGCACCCAGATAAAATCAGGTGAGTAATTTTAAAAAATGAACCAAGCAGTAAAAAAAGTAGAAGTCAGGTGTAGGAAGGTGTATGTTAGATTCATCCATCCCCAGTGTGACACCCTCCAGATTTGGCACCCTCCTGCCTACATCTACCATCTTCCTCAGCCAATGATGAAGCCATGCTCTATGAGGATCGTCTTAGAAAGCTGGGTATGTTTAGTCTGCAGAAGAGAAGGTTAAGAGGAGACATGATAGCCATGTTTAAATATTTGAAGGGATGTCATGTTGAGGAGGGAGCGGGCTTGTTTTCTGCTGCTCCAGAGGCTAGGACAAGGAGCAATAGATTCAAGCTGCAGGAAAAGAGATTCCACTTAAACCTCAGGAAGAACTTCCTGACAGTTACTGCTGTCCAGCAGTGGAATATGCTGCCTTGGACTGTGGTGGAGTCTCCTTCTTGGGAGGTTTTTAAACATAGGCTGGATGCCCATCTGTTGGGAGTGCTTTGATGTGGGTTCTTGCATGGCAGGGGGTTGGACTGGATGGCCTCTGTGGTCTCTTCCAACTGTGATTCTATGAGGTAGGGCTGTGCTGATTGGGAATTTTAAGAGTTTTAGTCCTAACATATCTGGGGGACAGCAGATTAAGGAAATGTATTTACATATTATAAAGGCCATTTAAAATTCACCTAAAATACAATATGAGATACATCTTGCCAGAGCTGCATATTGTAAAATCCCATTGGTGTATCACTCTGTTGAAATCAGTGAAGGTTATAAGTGCGTAGATTTGGTTGGGATTTGGCTGTCATGTTTAAACCACTATAGAGATTTTATTTATGTGACAGGTACTTTAACATGAAGATGAAACTTAAATTTCTTTTCATATAGGTGGATGATGATCCAGTGATGGGATTTCATCAGTTGTTTGTCCTCAAGAACATTAATGACAAATGGATTTGTTCCAATGACATATTTCGGCTGGCTCTGTATAACTTTGCTTGAAACTTCTGTTCTCAAGTGAACCATTCCTTTTCTCAGATTTCTGATTAAACAAAACTGGGTTTGAAGTAATCATTATTGTGAGGCTTCCTGTTTGAAAGAACATACATATCCTGTTGGGTTAAATGAGGTAATTAATATGGTTACTTTATCAGATATACCTATATTTCTCTCCTATACATCTGTCACATAAAACATCCTATGGATACTGTCTTGTAAGAACACTGGCTGTTTTAATTGCATTAAACTTGCTGAAACCTGTGAAATTGATTTCTTATAAAAATAGCATACGTGTCAACAAAGTAATCCCTATAAAGCCCTATTGGTAGACCTGAAGGGAATAATTGCTAATCATTAATGCCTTTCTTTCATACAACTTGCAGTCATATTTTCACATTATTTGTTAATATGGTGAAGTCAACTCAGGTTAAAATTTCCTTGTTGATTCTGCATGAGGAATATGTTGTTTATCTGAATTGTGACAACAATATCTGACTCTTCACTGTCCTGACAGGACAAAACATTGAATACTGGCATGCCCTTGTGGAAAACAAAAACTGTTGTTAAATGCACATGCAAATGAAGAACTTTGCTGTGCAAAGCTGATACTGTGAAATCACCGAATGTTGGCTTCACCAACCACTTCAGAGGAAAATCTGATACTTGGGCGTCAGCCTCTGCATATAGCAAGCTGTAGCCAGCAGGAAATAGTCAACAGTGATGTGTAAAACACTGATAAAACTCCCTTCTCAGGGAATGAGCCATATTATGAACAGTCTCAGCAGAGAAGAAGAAGTACAGTCCTGTCTGTAAAGAAATTTCTTTACTATTCATTTTTTTCTAAAAATTTTATGGTGGTGTGATTGCTATTCAAAGTGAAAACATCCAGGGAGTTGGTAGAAACTAAACTACATGTATCCATTTCCAACTGGTAAGGGTGGATTGGGTGTTGGGCTAGGACTTTGGGAGGCCAGAGTTCAATTCCTCATTCAGCCATGGAAACTCACCTTGAGAAGTCACCTCTCAGCAAGAGGAAAGTAACAGCAAACCTCTGAACAAATCTTGGCAAGAAAACCTCATGACAGACTGCTTTAATGTCACCACAAGTTGAAAACAAAGGCACACAACAAGAAAAAACAACAACACTTCTATACTGTAGGCAAACCTCTACAAAACCTCAGTTCTCTACCATTCCTGCTGCTAACTTAACCTCTCAAACTCCTATTTGCTTCACAAAAAGCAAAACTAGAAATCTGCTTGGTTGGTTTTAAGATGAGAGGAAGAGAATGGAATAAATGAATCAAATGTCTAACACCATCGTGAAGGCTATATACTGGTATTTGTATGAATGAGGTGGGTAACACATAGCCCCTTCAAGCAATCTCTCTCAGGTGTAACCAAAATTCATTGGAAAACTACCATTAGAACAAGCATTTCCACTTGGTTTAATAGCTTTTAGTGATTTCCCCAATGAAATTAGGCAATAGCATTGGAGTAAGCTGAAACAAATGATATAAAAGTCATTGGACAGAGATGGGCAACTGTTGGGTATTAGGGGACCACATTGACCACCCCACCAGGAGACCTCAGAGGGCTGCACCACAAAAAAAATTCAAAATATTCTCTAAGGGCTGGGTGGAACATTTTGCCAGGTTTTTGGTGTGCTCTGGGAGGCCTTAGGCATAGGAAAGACTTTTTTAACCTGGAAGTCAATTTCAAGGTTGCATCCAGTTAAAAAAAAGGATTCTCCTGACCTAAAACATGGTGAAATTCTCCACAGGTCCCTTAGAGGGCATTTGGGGCAAAACTCATCATTATGTACACATTACTAGTGCAGAAATATGAATAAATTACAGAGAGGTCATGTTAAATATAATGCAGTTTTCCAGCCAGCAAGAGATTCTTTTCCTATAGCTGAGAGTCCAGTTGCGATGCCTTTCTCATCCCTTACTGTTCCATGAATGCAAGAAAATCTAGATACTTAGACACAAGTTTGCTATATATATGCAAGTAAGCAGCAAGCAGGACATTGTTACCGAAGTTGCTAGCCTGGACTTGTGGGATATTAGATATCACTTTGATATCAATAATTTGGCCTTCTTTACCTATTCCTTTCCATGTGCTGCGAGGCCCCCCAGACAAGCTCGCAGACAGGCACGGCTGCTAATCGCTGTAATATTCCAAACAAATACAGGCAGGCCAGAAATAGCTGTCCTCCTGCTTCAGGAGACCTCAAGGCAAGTACCCTATTATGTATGCACGCTACTTACAAAGAACTCCCTGCCCCGAGCAGGCAGCTTGATTAGTTGAATACTCATCTGTCGAGCACTCTGCGTTTGCATACTGGCTACTCTATTGATAATTTGGACTTAATCATGCTAAATTCTAACCTTTCGAAGGCTTTGTCTCCAGCCCAAAACTCATTGTTTTCCCCAAGTATGGACTAGCCTACGGCCACATTTTCTCCTATAAAAAACCCTGACTTTGAGAGCTTCCTCGGGTCGCTCCCGACTTCCATCCCGCCTTGCTGCCACTTTGCTTGGTGAGCCTTCCCCTCAGTCCCACATACTGAGAACTCCATACCTCCGAACTTCTGCTGCAGATTACCCGGGCTTCAGGACAGGTGTAGTATTACCCAAACCAACAACTCTTCTAAAAATCTCTCTATCCCACTCCAACCTTTATTCCTCTAGTTATCTAAGTGAGTGTGTTACGTACACTGTTTGATTGTATTTTAATAAAACAATATCTATTATTCCATATTTGTTTGCTCCTTGACTCGGCCTGACCCCGTAGACATTGGGTAAAAGATCTCGTTCCGTCACCCTGCCTCTCATATTGCTAGCTTG